>CAJVOY010000109.1:0-156109 GCA_911197225.1 Penicillium salamii | reverse complement strand
TTTGAAAACGGAGCCAACACAGAATCACAAGATAAAACGGGTCGAATAATACTTTCCTGGGCTGTCAAAGGTGGCTTTGTGGATATTATTGAGTTACTAATCAAGAACGGAACCAAATTGGAATCGCGAGACCAATCAGGCCGAACATCATTTTCCTGGGCCGCCGAATATGGATTCTGGGGTTCTATCGAACTACTAATCAACAACGGAGCCAACGTGGAATCCCGAGATGAAACAGGTCGAACACCCCTTTCCTGGGCAGTTAAATGCCGCGATGGGCTTAATGTTGAAATATTTCTTGAAAAAGGAGCCAATGTGGAGTCGCGAGACGAATCAGGTCGAACACCACTTTCTTGGGCTGTCGAGAATGGCCCTCTGGATACTATTCAACTACTACTCTCTGAAAGAGCAGACCTGGAATCGCGAGATGGAACAGGGCGAACACCACTTTCCTGGGCTGCCAAGAATGGTTCTCTGAATGCTGTGGAATTTCTTGTTAAAAAGGGAGCCAACGTGGAATCGCAAGATGAATCAGGCCGAACACCCCTTTCCTGGGCAGTTGAATGTGGCTCTAGATCCAGAGTAGAATCACGGGATGAAGCAGGTCAAACAGCAATATCCTGGGAAACTGCGACAGGATACAGGGCGGTCGTGGATCTGCTACTCAATAAAGGAGCCCGTATGGACTCAAGGGACGATTCAGGTCGGACTCCACTAGACTGGTGCGAAGACATAACCGAAAAGGAATACTGGGCGCAATGCCAAATCCCAGATTCAATGGGGCTTCCAGGGCGATGGTTGCGAAGGAAAAGCTTTGAGGATGGTTCAAATGCAATCACCCCAGTAATCGAAAATTTTTGATCATTGCTTTCAACAAAATGTCACAGAAGCAATAAAACCAACTGAACCAAAGGGTCATGAACGGTATGGAAGCCGCAGAACAGCGTTTGCGGTGTCAGTCGAATGACATGTGCCCTCTGCCTCTAGACCTGCCTCTGCAAGAACCAGATATATGCTGCTCTATTGCCTGCCACCTCCTTCTAGTCTCCTCCAATAAATCTGGCGGGTTTTTATTCCCCACGTTTAGTTGCTTCATTGAAGTATCAACGTCTTCTCCAGCAGCACTGTTCAGAGCACATATAATCTCATCCTGAAGTCTGATCCTGTTCGCAGTTGTCACCTGCTCATCTTTCCCATGATACCATACATGGTCATTCAAAACCCCTCGCGCTGCCGCATGAAACAGCGTTTCGTAGAGAGTTCACCGAGCCCTGAAGTCCACTCCATACCTGGGTACTCAATTAGACTGGTTTACAGGCGAAATAGCATACGTCGTAGTACAACTTGCGGAAAACAATTCAGAGAGAGAATATGTGCTTCCTAATCAATCATTAGCTACCTAGGTGTAAACGTCAGCTCTTACTTAAGAATTACAGACAATGTATCCCAGCGGGATATCTATCTATCAAAATGGCCGACGTAATATTTAAAATATACTTAAGTACTACCTATTAGAAGCATTACGTAGCTCAAACCGTGTAGGGTGCCAGTTATCCACGCCATGGACTCCATTAGATCGTCCGCAATAAGCGAATCGCCAAAAATTCTTAGTTCGATTCCGTCCACGAACACCAAACCAAATAGCCGCAATAATGAGACTTGTATCCACCACAGCCGCAGCGATTTTGCTTCCGCCGGGAAATCCATCGAAAATCTCACTAGCACTACGCTATGCCTGAGCCGAGACCATGGTCACAGGCCTGTCAGACCTCGGGAGGCCGTGGATACGTAAATCAGGGGGCCGATTGTGACCAATTGCGATCGCCGTGTGCTGGGATACATACCTGTACTCGTAGAATACTCCGTAGAAGGGCCGAAATTTGGGTATAGATCATCGCCTGTCAAATGGGGGATAGGTTTTCTGGCGGATCTGCATATGTGTGTTGGCAGTTAGGGCTATTCATTGGGTTTGCGCTATGCACCATGTATCACTGCGGGGCTTACTGGGATTTTCACAGGTGTCGCGTCCTTGAGGCTCTGAGTTTGTATCCTGGACACACGATTGATGGCCTTGTCGGGTATGACGTTGACTATCAGCTGGAAGGATAAGCTGTTTCATTTAAAGGGACACGATGCTTGTACCCGTGTGTTGTTTGAAATTTCGACATCTGTGTAGCTGGATCGGGTTAGAGGCTAGAATTAACTGAGGGGCCAGCACATTACCCGCTAAATAGTCGCCGGTGATAAGTCGACAGGTCTGTTCTTGGCGATTCATTAGGATGCCGGGTGAACTTTGAGGACTGAGTATCTCGTGGTGTTGAATGAAACAGGCCTACTACCCTTCATTAAGAGTATACTCTTATGACTTGAGGTCTGGATGACTTGGGCTTAGACATCTTCCTCCAAAGGATCAATAAGCATTCATGCAATCTCCAGTTCATCTTGTGAAACCACGTTAGAAGCGAGGATCCACCTAGGCACCCAGAAACAAGATTAGTAAAATGCAAACCTGATAACCTTGCATATTAACCACCTCCACGCCGAGGTAAACACGAGAAATGAAGCATTTGAGCCGCAAATTCCCAAATTCCGTGGGCCATCGGCGGAGCCCCACAGGGTTGAGCGAATAAGAAAGTAGCAATGGGCATCAGACCCCATTCATTGTCTCGGAGTGACGGCTGGCGTTTTACCCGAGGCGTGGAATGCCCAGGACACGCCGTGGGATCTACATATTCCCATCCCCATTGGGAAAGGCGTGGTCGAGGATGTGAACAAGCAGCCAGATCGGTTCGAAATTTGGGCCAAAGTGATGGGATTTCGGAGTGTGCCGTGTTGCATGGACTGGTCTAGTTGATGGAGTCTACGGGGTGGTGCGGGTGGTTTCTCGCTGGCTTTGCAATAGATATTTTGAAACATTTCTCTCTTTTTCATTTAATGTTCACCTTGACGCTTATAGTATAAGAACTTGCTGCGTCTTCTATTCTTACTGTTCTACCAATAGCAGCAGCCTCTTGCATTGCATCGTATCAACATGCACCAAACCATCCCCGGAGACGAAGTCTACGGACCCGGAACCTACATCGATCAAACCGTCCTCCCCGTACCAGAAGATACCCGCCGTGTCTTCGAGTTCCTCGCCTCCAAAACCCCCGGCTTCACCCAAGATCCCGCACTATGGAACACCGTCAAGTTCAAAGGCCGACCTGATCCCATGGTTCCGGGCCCAATGAAGTCCCCCGTGGTAACAGCAGCTCTACACGCCATGTGCGGAGTAGTTGCCAACGAGCTTCTCGAGCTCCGGGACAACAAGCCAGCGAAACAAGCATGCGTCACTGTGGACACAGACCATGCGGGAATCTGGCTCGCATCGACATTCACCGCATTCGTCAACGGGAAAGATATTTCCGAGCTTGTTCGGGCCCGCGAACTGGCTGGGATCTTCGATAGGGATTTCGAGAAGGGATTCGGCGTTGGACCATTGGCTGGTCGGGCAACGGCTCTGTATCCGACTAAAGATTCCAGTGTGTGGTACCAGCTTCATGGATCGTTGGATGCGGATAAGACGCTCTGCTCTATGGGTATTGATATCCATGTTCCCTTGAAGAATTTCGCAGAGGGATACGAGTATATCCGTGAGCATGTGCAGAAGTGGAGTCCTGATGAGTTGGAGATGCATAATATCAAGAACGGCCTTTGTGGTAGTATCTGCTACTCGCCGGAGGGTTGGAGGAAGACGGAGATGGGGAAGCGTCTCGCAGAGTATCCTCTCGTCAACTATACGCATGAGTCGTATGCTCAGTCGACTGCGCCAACACCTTTGACGCAATTGCCTGATCGTCGTCCGTTGGCTGGGATTAAGGTCGTGGAGATGGTACGGATCATTGCTGGTCCCACTGTTGGTGTGACTTTGGCGTCTTTCGGAGCCGATGTGATCCGTGTGAATTGCAGCAAACTGGCTGATTTGAATGTATGGATGGTTTTGTTTGATCTCCAAAATCCCAGTACTAACGTCTGTAGGTTCTTCAATTGACTCTCAATGCGGGAAAACGAACCATCGATCTTGACATCACAAATGAACAGGATATGGCCCGACTCAAGGAACTTGTGGGAGAGGCGGATGTCTTTGTGCAAGGTTTCCGCTATGGGTCACTGGACCGGAAGGGTCTCGGTCTCCAGAGCATGCTCGACATGGCAGCGAATAGAAACAAGGGCATTGTTTACGTCGACGAAAACTGCTACGGTCCATCAGGCCCATTCGCCGAAAGACCCGGCTGGCAGCAAATTGGAGATGCCGCATCGGGTGTCTCATATGTGATGGGTCGATCATTGGGATTCGACGAAGGGACTAGTGTTCTTCCCCCACTACCGATCTCCGATATGACCACAGGCGTGGTTGGTGCTTTGGCTACCATGCTGGCTATCAGAGACCGGGCTCAGAAGGGAGGTTCGTATCACGTAGTTAGCTCGCTTGTAGCAGCAGATACGGTTCTGCTCGACGCTGAAATTGGTCTGTATCCCGTTGATGTGGTGCAGAAGACAGCCGATACGTTCAAGTTTGAGCCCTCTACTCCTGATCAGTTCGTTGCGGAGATTATGCTCCAGATTCTCGATGGCTGGAAGCGAGTGTTCCCAGAATATCTTGAGCAGCAATCTCCATTCATGATGAGCTTCCAGGAGACCCCATGGGGTCAAATGGATATGCTGAAGCCTGTGGCCAGGCTCAGTGATGAGGATGCCAGTCCTATTTGGACAACACCCCCTGTACCAAATTGTCACCATGACCAGGGCCTCATTTGGAGGTGATTCAGCTCTGAAAATATAGACTTCACATATAATGGCAGTATGTCCTGTCACGAAGACAGGCTTTGTAAGATTCATTCATAATTCTTCCAGTGGTGCGTCAAATTCATATGCACCAAAATCGAATGCCGGTGGTATACCCGCTATCATGTCCTGCCAGTTCCAAGAAAGGGGACCAGGCAAGGATGTCTGCCCTGAATTGAGCAGACTCTGGTCCGGAGCGGACATATTCCACTGCGGGATATCGCCGGTAGCACCTTGAGGTGGCTGGTAATAGTTGAAGTCTGCTGCGAAGTGTGGTTGAGCATCACTCTGCGACGCCTGTCCTTGAGAACGACCAAAATTCGGCTGGGAAATTCCCATAGAATTTGAGCTCGCATTCTTCGCTCGTAGCACCTCCTTTCTGGCAGCAATCTCAAAATCAGAACACAGTGCCAAGACATAATCCAAGTATGTGTCTTGCTCTTGGGATGCAACCTTGGATAGAAAAGTCACCACGCGGTGAAGTAGAGCGACGTCTGCGTCAGAATCAGGTCTCAGAGGATTTATGAGTATTTTCGAGAAGAGTGCTACCGAGGCAGCTCCTGGGAAGTAAACTGTGCTCCTGCACTGACTGTCAGTACCGCTGTAATTTGATCAACTAAGCATGACAACCTTACCATTCAAACGACTGCCCAAAGTCATCTCGGACTTGGCTGATCAAGTCGATCACAGCTCGCGCTGCTTCCGAAGATTGTTGCATTGAGTTTTCTCTATCAATCAACAGCCCCAGTGGGGTGGCAGTTTCATTTGCTGGCCGGGCTGGCCAGCGTCGGGGAAGTAGACACACTCGGTGGATATTGAGGCAACAACAGTGGTATGAGAAGTGGAGTCTCAGTATGTGGGTGAGGAAGACATGCTGGTGGATCGAGAAGTTCCTCTGCGGTCGCAGTACCAGCGGAATGCTTTGTTTCCACGCTTCTATGTCCTCAAGACATGATCTGACATCCACCATAAGCTGTTCTTCGGTCTTGCGAAACGCGTCAGTACTATACAACCCATCACAAACGCGCCTTTGGATCAGAGAAAACCGAGCCAAAGCCGAGAAAATATTAAATTTGATATTCCCAACTTCCAGTACACCAAGGCCATCGGGTGGATCCTCCCGAGGGAGAGGAGTACTGAAATCACGCGTGTCCTGAGCGGCAGGACGACCGGTGCGTTGGCAGATGTCTGCATCCAATATGAATGCAATCCAGAAAACGCGTCTCCGTTCCTCGATCTGGGATGCCGGGAGACCAAATGAGTTGGACTTGTGCAACCCAATTGACTGCGCCAAACGAACGGCTGAAGCAGAGAACATGAAAAGGGGCTGGGGGTTCGGTGTGCCCTGGAAAAAGAGGGCTAAGCCAAGCAAAGCCTGGACTGCAAGGAGGTCACTGGTCCGCATGTACAGTTCCGTGAGAACATTCATGGCGTTCTTGACATGACCCAGGCAATTTTGCCAGTCCTCGCTAGCCGCAGCTGCGCCTTCAGCCCTTTGCCTGTACCCTAAAGCAAGGACAATATTTAGTGCAGCCCACCAGGAGGGACTTTCGCTGGGATTCCAGGAGAAATGCCGATTGACCATTCCCATGAAGCTTTCGGGGTCAAAGAGAGGCAATATTTTGTTGGATGTGGCAAAGTATTCCTCAATTAGTTGTAGTATGACATTCTTTGATGGCAGAGAATGCGAGCATTTGCTTTGGTAGTCATCTTTGAGAATTCGAGGGTACCAGTCGGCCAGCCTCCATCGGCTACCGTTCCTCTGGGCAACATGGCGCCACGCATTGTTCCCCGTCTTGCTTTCGAGCCAGCTTACACCCTCAGGGGAAACAATTGAGAACTGAGAAGACGCGCCTGGGTAGAATCAGTTCCACCATCCGTGTAACCATTGAGAAACGGCAGTCGGTGAGCGAATACATACCAAAAAAGCGCATTGCACCCTTCGGGGTTTTCAGGGTATATGACCCTCCATCACCGTCGCCTCGATTGGCCTCGGCCTCGGCCTCGAAGGGCACCTGAGTGGTGCCATCTGTTGAGGACGGTAACTCTGAATCGGAAGCATCCGAGGCCTGGGCGTGTGCTGCTGTGTCATCGGCGCTGGGAAGTCGTCTTTTCTTAGACGACCGCGCATCACTCAACTCATCCTGTAGAGATCGAACGCGCTTTTCCAGTTCAACGATGTGTTCTTCGCTGGCGACGAAAGTCAGCTTTCCAAATTGCCCAAGTCAAGCGTGGGTCCACTACCGGTTGGGCTTCCTGCGTCGCACGGTGTCTTCGTACTTGCAGGGAAAGTCAAATGTCCTGCAGGGGACACAGACAGGCCGGGTTCCATCACATTTTACCTTTTTCTTTCTGCAGATGCTGCAAGCCTGTGTGCATACGCAGAGACAGTCGAGTTAGCAACTGGATTTGATTGTCAGGGTGAAGCCAGGTGTTTCCATACCTTAGCCAGGCGTACAACATTGTCGGCATCTTCCATGGTACACAAAGTAGCAAACGCACTGAACCTGGGGATTCCCCAATTAATCCCATCAGTTTCACGACAACGTTCGAATGGAAAGCTGAGGCCAATTCCCGCAGAGCCGAAGGTATTCAGGTATCAAGGCAGAAATGCTGAGTCACCAAGAGCGGCCCATCCAAACTTGCATCTTTCAAGGTCAACTGGCGAGTTATTAGCTGGGAGTATACACTTCACCTAGGCAAAAGAGCACCATGGTGGTCTAATACAGCAAGGTGACCTGCTCTGTCGAATGACGTGCCCGGAACTGTATATACTCCCCGTGTGAACCCGTCGGGGAGGTCTTCGGTATACAGAACATTTCTACTTCCGAGGCCATTCTGGAAGACTCATACTTCCGGTCCTTCATCGGACCACGTTAAGGTAAAAATCTAGATCCAATCTATCGGCGATGCCAAAGCTTTAGAAGCTTTAGTGTTAAGCTCCGGGCCTCCATTGTGTAGTTCGTGAGGTAAAGTTATCGACCGAAACTTGTACTTCGTCTTCCGTTATCAGCAGCCTATGTACTTTTCATCTCCTTCGAAATAAAAACAGGCTTACAAGGTACCCAGACACTTCCATTCATCCGCTAGAGACGATATCACCTCCAGGCAGATACCCAGAAGCCCTATCGGTAAGACATCTGGTTGAGAGGGCCGATCACAATGCAACAGCAATGAGACTTGGTAACCCAATCTCAGAATAGCTCAGCCAGCCATGAACTATAAACCCTAAAGTGCTTGCAAATAGAAAAGAGAAGTCTGAGCCGAGAGCTATTGAGATATAATTGGTCTCAATGACTTAGATCTGCTGTGACCACCTGTCTGCACCACCTTAATTTCCACTCAAATGAATGGTTGTGATTCAGACCACAGTCACACCGATCTATGCATGACAGACGATGCCCCCTTGGACAATGTTACTTTGCGTCATTCGACAGTATCAAGGGGCGATGTAACTGTAGAACAAAAGAGGACTTTCTTGACAACGACCGAGACACATCGAGCAATCCAAGAACATGAAGCCATATTGTGGACGAGCTCACGCAGTCTATTGGATGATGGGATATTGCAATGGTCCACCTGGGCAGTCGATGATCCAGTCCAGCTTGTTTCAGTCCCATCATCCTGGAGTCTCCACCTGGCAAGGGAGCATACATGGTTGCAACAGCTAGTCGGCGAAGGCAAATGCAACCAGTGGTTATGGTGCTATGCCTCAAAGGGCGACTTCGCAGATATGGTGTTTCCCAAACGTATGCATTTGGCTGAAAAAGCAAAGGTCGACTCCAAACACTGGAAATGAATTGATCATGGGTGGGGTGAGGACTGAATATAAAAGCAGCGGAAGATCCTCGTGAAGTCCTCGTCCATTGCCAACCTCGAACAATCCCAACCCAGCTCACTTCAAATAAGACTTAAACGACCACAGTCAAAATGGTCTCCCTTCGATCTCTCTGGATGGTCGCTCTTGCCTCCCTGGGTGCGACCAGTGCCATCAAACGACAAGAAGCTCAGGCGCCCCCGGATGCTGCTGTCTCGACAGATTGTGGGTTTCATATTAGACCTCCTTCGGGAATCAGGTCAACCTAACACGGTTACAGGCATTGGATTTGATATCGTTATCACAGGAGATACCTGCTGGGATATCATAGCTCGACACGGCAACACGTTCACCATGAGCCAACTACTGTGTTGGAACGCGGAAATCAACCACTCTTGTTCCAATCTCATCCCCGGTCGTAGGGTCTGTGTTAAAGTCGAGCACCCTGACCTTGCGCAGTGCGAATAGATCAATGGTTGATCTAAAGTTTCGCTCGAAGATGTCCACAATACCAACTTTGCCTCGTGTGAAGCCGTTGTGATCTTCCAAGTTGCTCGGAGGAAATAATCATAAGACGATAGTCGAGATCTTGTTATGGGAATGTTTGTTCTGTGTTCAAATTTGCAGTAATGTATTTTTGTTCTCGTCAGTTCGTTAAGCTCCCTTTCGGAGGACTTGAAAGCCTGTTCAAATTCAACCCAATCCGTTCACTAGACGTTCGCTAGACTCATGCTTTGCTTTGATACCAAGCATTGTGTAGGAATTCTCTCACGGTGAGTGGCTTCACCTCGGAGAACTGATCACTCAAACGATCCTTCGGCAGGTCGAACACATTGTTAACAGTCAATCTACTCACCAGTGCAGTGATCTCTTTCAGATCATCTGAAGAAGAGTCCACGCCCTCTGGCTGGGTAGGTATTGTGACATTCCCAGCCTGGATTTGCTCCAGGCTATCGTATGTGATCTTAAATTTCTTGCCTGCACAAAAGAAAAGTCAGATCCAGTCGGAATAAAAGCGCAATTGTCTCATTGACTTACCAGTGAATTCCTCGGCCATGCCAAGTATTTGGTTATAAGTAACCTCATCACCGACAAAGATGCTAAACTCAGGCCACTCGTCAAGATCCAGGGCTTTGACCAAATACGTGGCCAGATCATATGTATATGTCATACAGATCACGTTGTTGCCATCTCCCGGGATGGCAGCCGTGCCACTCGCAATGTCAATTCCAAAAGTGAATGGCTGCAGATGTGTTTTGACTTTTGGCATTCCCCAGTAGTCCATGAAAAATCCCGGGATGACCCTGGTATATTGCAGACTACTTGTCTTGAGACGTTCCGCAGCATCCAGCCACCATTGGATACTGGGGTCAATTGACAATAGGCTATGATACACTGTTAGCACGTAATGGACATTTTCCGAAACTTCCACATACTCGGACGTTTGGATGAATGAGTATTCACTTGGAATAAACCGTTTCGTGGACGCAGACCTGTCTGCAGCCTCGATCAAGTTCAGCTGAGACTGGCTTGTCTCTTCCGAAACAAGACCAATAGCGGATATTAAGGTGTGGATGTTGTGTCGCTCCAACTCCTGTGTCATAGAGGCAATGTCGTCGTACTTAATTTGCACATTCCGAACCCTGCTCGATGTATCGTCCTGCTTTGCCTGACGGGGATGAGTACGCGCTCGATGGTCGGGATCCAGAATATTCAGAACATCCGGAACATACCGAGCGGGATAAAACGACCATGTCGAATTGAGACTCCAATAGTTTCTCGACAATAGTTTGACCCACGCCACCACTTCCGGCGACTGCAATAACCACCATACTTGGAACCGGGGATGATTCAGTTAGAATATTCCCCGCGTGCCCCACTGATAAGTTGCAGAATCAAGTGATAGGTCGATTCTAGAGAGGTGCAGCAAACAAAATCGGGGAATCGGGCTTCACTTGCTTCGGCGACTTCGCGATGACTAAGACACATAAAAAAGCACCGATTCCCAATTGATTATATTCACCTTCACCCTCAACTCCACATCCTCTCAACATGTGCAGAAAGACTTCCTGCTCCGCTTGCAGTGGGTTCAATTCTGTTTCTCAAGTAGATCTGAGCTGACTCTCGCAGACAAGGCCACCTGGTTCGGCTGCGGCATGCACATCCCCGCAGTCATGGACTCCGTTCCCGCGGGCGACTGGTGTGCCTGCACCCCTCAAGTCGAAAAGGATGGAAAGATGTATCCTCCTAAGGGCCCCATGCCCAACTGACTCGATGGTTGTGTGATTTGTTAGGGGTTCTGGGGAGGCAGGTTTCGAAAGATGGTGAACCGAGATACCATCAGGGGTTCAATGGTGTACCGATTCGTTTGAGGGAGGTTTTATTGCAGTAGCATCAAATGTCATTTCTTCGCAATGTGCATATGTGTTGGCAAGAAGCAGAAATGCAATGAACATTATGGCCGAGGCATCTTGGCGTTGAGTCAAACAAAGGGAAAAAGGAAGATGAAAAAAGCCGAACTCCAGAGAAAATTGGGAAAGGCTCAGACGCGTCTAATTTCAATATACACTGCAGCACCTGGTCGATATTAGGATTGTGGCTGCTCAGAAGAGAGACAGGACATGCAGGGCAGTTGCCCATTCTGCTACGGTGTACTTCGTACGGGTTATCATGTATATGCTTTCCCATTCTATCCCAGAAACCAAAGACTGGCTTTCTTTTGTTCTGCAAGTCCCGCGTTCACTGTACAATTTTCCTTTGCTTCCTCAAAAGACCCGTTGACAGAACAAAGATATCAAGCCAGCTGAGCAGCTAACCTCTGAGAACCAAACTCAAGTTTATGCTTTCTTTGTTCAGACCTGAGCTGTGATGGCCATACTCTCAGGCTTGTCTAGCTTTCTCCCAAAGAACTCTGCCTTTTTGAAATGAATATCATGGGATCCGACTGCATTCTGTCGAGCCTCGTTCAACTGAGAGGCTTGGCGTATCTATCTCCAGACCTATCGATGCTTAACCGAGCTCTGGAAAAGGAGAGGATGCCTGTATGTTATCAGTCAATAGCGAAAGGCATAGAATCATGAGCACACATAGCTCTAGTCTCCAGCCCTTGCTCATAGAGAGAGTAAACTTCTGTGCTTTCAATCCCACTTTCTTTATTCATCAACCACATTCCCATCACTAAGGCCAAGACTAGCAACTTATTATAGAAATGAACAAAGCAAGCCCTACTTCACACTCACTAGCCCCAAGATTGCTGGGCTTCTTCGTTTCAATTCGAGCTGGAGACCAATACCTGCCACCCATGGATGGTATAGATCTCGTTTCTTTGTCCTGCTTGATGCTAGCCCCAGTCCCCAGAACAGTCTCCCAGGGTTGTTCTGTTCTTTGTCGTTTCACGCCCGAGGTTTTCTCCCCTCCACTTTGCGGTATACAAATATGACCATGCCGAACACTCAATTCCCAGACCATCATCTTCTGAATCCAAACCTCACGCTCATCTATACTTTCAAAGCTAAGACCAACTCAAACACCCATCATGCCACCCAAGAAGAAAGGCACACTCAAGCGCAAAGCCAACCCACCCGAAGAGCCCGAGCCTTCAGATGTCTCATCTGTCGCCTCAGAGCCACAAGCCAAGAAGCCCAAAGGCCTCGGCAGAGCCAGAGCCAGAGACTCCCCACCGCCACTGTCCCTAGATTACCCTGAATCCTCCGATGGAAAGAAAAAGCAATCCGCCAGCTCACATGGCAGCTCAGCAATGGCAAATATGATGCTCGCTAGGCCCAAAGTGGTCAGAGGCCAAGTGCCATCCAAGCCAGGGGAGTTCCCAAAGCACGTGTCGTACAATATGATGTACCATAGCGCTGGTCTAGGTCCAACCCATGCACCAAGGACCCTTCCACCACGACAGGAGCGGTGGAAGAATCCCAACAAAGAGCCCATTACTGAATGGGCTAATGCGCCAAAAGGCTGGACTCCCAGTGAACCTGATCTTCACCGCCATGATCTCGATGCTCAGATTGAGAGGTGTTATGAGAGAATCGAGGATAATATCTTGCCTGATCTGTTTCGGAAAAGATTGGATTGGTACTTGGGGTGGAAGGCTAATCAGCAGAAGATTTTGGATGCCGCGCCCAATGGGGCTGACTTTGAGCTTGCTCAGCGTCTTCATCATCTGAGTGGTATTCAGAATGTGCTTCAGACTGAAGGTGATCCAGATGGACAGCTTCCTAATGTTCGGGCTCTTGCTGCTGCTCCTAGGACTGGGGGGCTGAAGATTGAACGGGGGGTGGTGACTTACTGGTCTAAAGGTGTTAGACTCAATGAGCCTACGAAGTTCAGTCGGGAACTGCATGAGAAAATGCTGCGGGAGAATGATAGCACGCACTCATTTTGGGTGGAGGGTGTAAGTTATTCGCATTCCCTGTTGACACAGCTCTCATTTCTCTAATTCCAGATGAATATCTAGGTCATCCAGCCTGGGCCTGTCAATATGAACGTGATGGGTTGCTTTCCGCCATTTAACACCTCGCACGCAGTTGAGGTAAGCGAATATCACTTGAGCAAGACTCCATGATTGCCACTACTCACATTTATAGTTTGATATCTTCTTGACAACGAACGCGGATCCTGATCCCCCAGAATCCCTCAAAATAACAGTCATACACGACACCGGCGCAGACCTAATGGCACTTCCAGAAGACCAATACCAAGAGCTCGAGAAAATGATCACAAAACCAACAGTGCTCGGGTACTCGTTGATGCAAGCAGCAGGAGGACACATTTTCTATACCAAGGTAGTTCAGCTGGAGCTTATTATGCCAGTTCCATTCCTCCAGGATACCTGGATGAGCGGTTGGCTGATGTGCCCAGCTGCTGTGGTCCAAAATCAGGCAGGGAACAATCATGGTGGAATGGCGCTCTCGGGTCCCTTTCCTCGTTTCCAGTTCTATACTGCGACTTGTCCGAATGGCTTGGGGTTGTTGTATTTGTGTTCGTTTAAAAACGACTTGACGCTTTCGCTTCCTGATCTACCACCAGATTATCAGACAGAAATCCCGCCAACGGGGCCACTCCAGCCACCTTCACCTGGTGGTGGGCCACCGAGGTTCATTCCATCTGACCCTTCATCGGGGCCTGGTTCGCAGGGGGCTGGTTCGCCGAAGCAGGCACAGGGGATTCTGTCTCTCACTGGAAAAACTGCCAAACTGCCTTCCAAACGAGGCAGGGGCAGAGGTCGAGGTCGGGGTCGGGGCAAGGTGACAGGAAGGGGATGAGTATTTGGTAGAAAGGGATTGTCGTATAGGTGTTTATCTGTTAAATATCTGGTTGTGAGAGGTTCTGTCGTTACTTCAGTACTATGTTGTTATTCAGTGGAAGAATTCATTCATATGTTTTCAAGGTCACAGCCCTGGGCAGTGTATATACTTCACAAGCTCTACAAAGATAGGACTACAAGTACGTAAGTAGACAAGAGATCTATTCCATAAGCCGTCAATTTCTAACCAGGATGCACCTTTCTCGATCATTTCCATACGTGATATCATGTGGGATCAATCACAAACGCGCAGAAAGAAACGGGGCAATTTTTCCGACCTCAAAAACAAGGAACGGTCGTACTAACATGGGAGGGGATGGACAATAAAAAAGAAACCATGAAAGAGTAAAGAGAAAAAACATGCCATTAAATCAGAATCTAAGCCTTGATCGCTGCGCCCAATGCACCACCACCGAACTGTTGGCCACCGGGGCGACGATCGCCCTGGGGAAGGCGAGCACCACCACGGCCACCGCCGCGACCACCGCCACGACCGCGGCCGCCACGGGCACCGGGACCGTGTTCGCGCTGGAAGGCATTGGCCATACCCTGGGTACGCTGCTCGAGGGTCTTCTCGTTGGCCTCGAGAAGGCTGGTGGACTTGTCGGCCAGGGTGACGATCTGGGACTGGAGACGGGAGAGCTCGACGCCCTTGCGGAAGATGACGGCGTCGTTGACCTGGTCGAGAGCGGCGGCGAGCTCTTCGTGCGAGATCATGCGGGAGATGATGGAGACGATCTTCTTGGACTCGAGCTCGAACATCGAGGCCAGGGAGGTGATGGAGAGGCTGTCATAGTAAGGGGCGTAGGTGAAGAGGTAGGTGCGCAGACCCTCCTCTTGGGTCTGCTGGGACAGCATAGCCTTGATCTTCTCGGGCTGGGGCATGAGGTCCCAGATCTTGATCGCGGCGAAGGTAGAGGCGGAGAGCTTCCAGTCACCGGCGGCGAGGGCCTTGGCACCGGCGATCACACCGTCACGGGTGTTCTCGGGGGGTCCGGTGAAGACTTGACGCTCGTTGTAGTCCAACATGCGGCGGAAGGTCTTGGAGATCATGCGGCGGCGCAGCTCGGGGGAAGAAGAGGTCTGGGCCATCAGGGGCACCTCAAGCAGAGCACTGGAGGTGAGGTAAACACACTCGAGAAGCTCGAGGTTGATGTGCATGTGGAAGGGCAGCTGGCGCTGGCGCTCCAGACGCTCCTGTTCAGGAGAGACGGTGGAGTAACGCTGCATGATGATACCCTGGGCGAGGAGCTCCTTCTGGCGACCGCTGCCGCAGATCTCACCAAGAGTGTTCTGGGCCTCGTAGATGAGACCGGCACGGAAGGCACAGAGACCAATCTGGACAAGAGTGCGGTTGAAGAGGATCTGGGTGCTGACGTCGAAGGTGGAGATGTTCTCAGTCAAGTGGGACATGAGCATCAAGTCGCGAGACTTGTAGTATTGGTCGTGCAGGGCGAGGAAGTAGATCTGGCAGAGCATAGCGCGGGCACGGTGGATGCCGTCGCTGTGCTGGAACATGTAGTTGCAAATGGAAGCAATCAGGCTCTGGATATCGCCAGTCTTGGAACCAAGGGTAACGGCGGACTTGAATGTGGTGGGAACAGCCTTGTCCTTGGCTTCCTCGGCGATGTTGATGACCACCTCAGGCTTGAAGTAAATGTGCTCCAACCGTCTGAGGACAACTCTGTTCATGGAGTCCTGACCGTTCTTGTCGGCACCCTGGAGGCTCTCGACGTAGAGCTGGGAACGAACCAGGTTATCGTAAAGGTTCTGCTCAGTCTTGAGCACATCGATGTACTCTTGTGTGTGGGGATCAATCTCACGGAGGGCGCGGTTCAAGTCATCGTCGAGTCGCTCAACAAGAGAAATGCAGCTTCCGGGAATGTAGAAGACCTCGCCCTCGGCAACTGTGGGTTGCTTCTCATCATCCTCCCACTCGTCGGCACCTTCGCTGACAACGAACTGGCGGTTGTTCTCCAACACTGAAAGAAGCTCGGAGTATTCCTCTGAGGCGGCCTTCCATTGTTCGGCGCTCATGTAGCTCTGGTTGGTGGTGGAGGTCAAATCGAAACGGGTGGAGATCAGGGTCATGTAGGTGCGGATGCGCTGGTAGGGGGTGTTGGCAACCTCGAGGAGCTTCTGCATAGTACGGATCTGGTCGGCACGGTCGGTGTTCTTCTTTCCGCGGGACTCGACGATGATGCGGAGGTGCTTGAGAATGCTCTCGGGGGTGTACTGGAGGGTCTTTCCACCACGACCAACGGTAGCGAATCCATCATCCTCGGCACTGGCGGCGGCAGCAGCGGCGAAGTTGGCGATCTTCTCAACCTTGGTGGGCTTGGGGGCGGGAGCGGGGGCGGGCTTCTCCTCGACCTCGTCGGCCATGAAGGCATCCTTGTTGGCGCGGTACTTCTCGATGAGAGTGGCGTATTCCTTGTTGTTCTTCTTGATCTTCTGCTTAACCGCGTTGAAACCCTTGCTGTTGCTAGCGTTCATCTTCTTGTTCGAGGCCTTCTGCTTGGTGATGGTCTCGTTGGTGAAATCTTCAAGTTCGGCAACAGCCTCAATGTAGATCTTGGGGGTAGGGCCGGTAACCTTGAGCATCTGGCGGTTGAGGTTATCGAACTCTGTGTGGAGATCATGTCAGTCTGAATCGCTCTCGAATCCCCGGATCTTGTTGATTTGCCCGGTCGTCCAGCACATCCTGGGAGGAATCAAAAACTCACCAGTGGCAATAACAGCCCAGTCGTTAATCTTCTCGGCATTGTCGATCAGGCGAATGGTGCTCTCGATACCCTCAAGACGCTTGTCCTTAGCAGACTTGACAACTGTGACCTTCTCCTCCTCCTCGCTCTCCTCGCTTTCGGAGTCGTCGTGCAAGAACTTGGAGGCACCGGTGCGGGTATCCTGGCCATCATCGCTGTCGGAGCCGGAGTCAGAGCCGGAGTCAGAACCCTCATCGGAAGACTCGTCGCTGCCGGAGCCAGACTGGTAGACTTCCTCCTCCTCGTCAGACGAGCTGTCGCTGTCGCTGCCGGAGCCGTAGAAGAAACGCGACGCCATGATTGCGGATTGCTGTTTCGGGATATAGGAAATGGCGATCCTTAAGCTGTAAAGTCAGGTCGTCGGCGACACAAAGTTGAAGTTCCCGCTGTTCAGAGCCACACACGAAATTTAAGCGAGGGGCTGACTATACCCAATCGGGTTTAGCGTATATAGTCCCCAGAACAAAGAACAACGAACTTGTTCTTCATGTTCTGGACTTCTTCGGATTCACAACTCTTTCTATTTTGTCATTGAACTCGTATCTACTCTCGTGTACAAATCGAAAGAACAATCCCCCCAAGAACAAAAAAATACCTCACACATCACAGGAGGCAACCAAAAAAAACAACAGAAGAAGGAAAAAAAAACGACATTTTGAAGGCCTTTACCCTTTCAGGCCAATCGTTCAAAATCTCCTCGTCTCAACCTAAGCGAGGAGCAGATTACGAGGAGACAGGAGAATGAATGTGATCGTTCTTTCATACACCCAGGCTATGCCAAGAGAACAGGAAAAGAGAATAGGCAATCAGATGGGCCAAACAGAGCAATATGCCTAATGGAAGGAAGATAGCACGACATAATTGGAATCGTAACAGAGCAACGCAATGAAACAATAAAACAAATGAGGATGCGGCGAGTGATCTTGCAATTGCGGAGCAAGAGGGCCGCTGATAGGCATATCTCGGGGTGCGAGGTGCGGATCGATCCAGCTAGTGATGTAGATCGTGTATCAGCGGCCCAAGACCATCGGAGACCGCGGGAATCCCCTCTAGAGTCCTTTTTTTGACCCATACCTATATGGGCCGGCCAGGTGAAAACAAATTGGCTGGCAAGGGGCGGGTCAATGTACCGTGGGTTACGAGACCGGGGATCATTCCCCGGATGGCACTGGGGGCGGGACAGAAGTGGCCAGTTCTTGAGGGACGGGGGAAAGAAAAACAAGGCATATGATAAACCCGTGACGTGAATCTCCTAGTGCCACTGATTCTGGCTCATGTATCCCTCACTCAGCACACCGTCCTCGAGAGTGCGGATGAAGTCACGGTTGCGCTGGTTTCCGCCGGCTGCTCGACTGCCGCGACGCCGTTGATTAGCGTTAGCATCCACGTATCCGTCAGGAGGAGGAGGGTAGTATGCAGGACTGGGTTGCAGTCGAATAGGAGCATTGGGGTCCAGGTGACTAGCAACTCGTTGAATGGTGGTGGGGATTCCTCCGTTGGGGTCCATTGTAGACGCCCGTTGGCGCCCTGCGCGTGTTGTGGCTTGTGCGTAGAGGCTCTGGGGAGGCATTGGGTTGCCCGGCACCATCCCCATTTGATGACCATACCCTGGTGGCTGGGTTGGGTATGGAGGGGGCGGGGCGCCTTGTTGGTACATGCCGTTATACATGGGAGGGGCTTGCGGCTGGGGCGGAGTATGGTACTGGTTCATCTGGGCAGCGTAGGCATTTTGCGCATGTGCCGCCTGAGCGGCTCTCTGCTTGCTGGCAGTCTCAGCCTGCTGTTGCTGTTGAACGCCAGGGGCGGGCTTGTTGGCGGTGGAATACTTGAGGTTCATGGGGGGCATGAAAGGTCCAGTGAACTTCTGCTGGGTGATGAATGGGTGTAGCTTGGCTTGCTGTGGCGACCATCGCTCCAGGGGGTTAATTGATAGCAGCCCACGCACAAAGTCAATGAACGCAACCCGATTGTTGAGTTCTGGAAATGGTTAGTTGTGTTGTGGTAGGGATTGCGTTGTGACATACCTCGCTCAACCTCTGCTTGCTTCATGTTCTTGCGTGGCATTGGGTAGCTCCGGATGATCTCTTCCAATGTCGATGCAGAGAAGTACTTCTTGCTTGGCTGTTCCTTTGTATTGTGCTCCCTTGAGTACTGCTCTAGACTCTTGAGACGGTATGTCTTCCGTCCGAATTCGTCTTGTGTTTTCTCAAAGAACTCGCCGGACTGCTTGCCCATCTCCAGCATCCATGTCGGTGGGATGCCAAGCATCTCAACGATTCGGCAGACCTGATTGTATTCGGAGGATCCGGGGAACAAAGGTAGACCTAGGAAGAGTTCGACGACAATGCAGCCCAAGGACCACATATCAATGGCAGAAGAGTACCTAAAGGGAGTCAATCAATGGATACTGGGAGGGATGATCGAACACATACGGCAATCCCAAGAGTACCTCGGGGGATCGGTAGAACCGTGACTGAATATAAGTATAGACTGTCTGACGTTCATCGCAAGCAGAACCGAAATCAATCACCTTGATTATAGGGCTCTCGAGGCTGAATGAAAGTTAGACGTGGAGCTGACAACAAGAAGGGAAATTCTTACTTCTTCAAGAGAATGTTTTCAGGCTTTAAATCGCAATGAATAAGATGGGCCTTGTTTAACAAGCTCAAGGCGTTAAGCAATTGTTGGGCAAACACGCGAACGAGGGTGGTGCTTAGTCCGCGGAATTGGTTCTGTTTGATTAGCTCGTAAAGGTTGACGCTGAGCAACTCAAATGCAAGACACAAGTGCTGTCGGTGGATGAAGGTGTCCTTCAGGCGAAGCAGGTGGTGGTCGTCGTTTTTGTCGTACTTGCTATTGAGCTGTGGGGTATCAGTATACGCTTCACTGAGCAAGAATCAGACAAAGACAAACCAGATCCAACACTGAGACCTCCATCATACTCTGATTGAAGTATGCAGTCTTGTTTTTGATGACCTTCACTGCCACCACTTCTCCGGTCTTCAGGTTCTGACACTTCACAACCTGTCCGAAGGTACCCTGGCCAAGAACATCGAGAATGAGGTATCGATTTCTAGATTTGGCGGAAGGTAATTTGTTAGACTTGCAATTGCATTTTCAATGGAGAGTAAAGCATACTTGTGACCGGCTTCCTCGCTCCCAAGGATGTCGTTGACGTAGAGGATATAATCGCTGTCCTCGTTATCATACCCATCGTTTTTGCAACCCTTGCTGGGTTTGGTCAAAACACGTCTTGGGTTCCTCGAAGACTCGTAGTTGAAACCGGGATTGCAGATGCGATAGGTGGCCGGGAGGTGGGTGGTAAGCGATTGAAGGGGCTGGAACATCCAAAACGTAAGTATGGGTTAGGTTCAGCGGGGCATACAAAGTACTTACACTGATGAACCCGCCTTCCGGATTGGCGCGTCGATATGCGGGTTGCACATTCGTACGGGGCTGGAGCTCTTGGACAGACTGGAGTTTCCGAAACTTCGGGACAGGGCCACGGCCTGCGGCCAAGGGAGGCTGAGATGGCAGGGAACCGGAGCGCGGTGACCGCGATCCCCCAAATCCGGGACTCATGTGGGAAGAAGCCGAGGGCGGGTAGTATTGGTCTGGACTCAGGTCACCGGATTGCAGGGGAGGGAGTCTAGGGGCGCGGTTGGCTAGCAGTACGTTAGTAAATCAAGCGTAAACTGAGGTGACCAAGGGCAAGCTCACATGGCGGCGACTGGAATCCCTGGGGTGGTGAAGCGTATTCTGGCTTGGAAGGCGATCGTCGAGAAGCGCTCTGGGGTGCGGATGGGAATCCATACGAGCCCTGGGACTTGCCGGGGCTGGTGGGATATGACATCGGCGGCGAAATCACGTTCCCGGGGGAATACCTGCGGGCAGCCGAGGACTCCTCTGCTTGATTCAAATACTGCGAGGATGCGCGACTGTGGTTTGGCCTCGAGGGGTACTTTGCCCGGTTGTACGGGTCGGCGTCTTCCATGGTGGTATCCGCGTCGGTGACATAATCCCGCGTACGTGGCGTAGCAGCTGGCGACGAAGCCATCGAGACGGTCTTTGAGTTGGTGCCGGCCGATGGTGCTTTCGAGGATGTGCCGGGTGTTTGGAAGGTCTCGTAGGTATATCCGACGGGCGGCTGTGATGGTGGCTGACCGTATTTCGAGGGTGTCTGCTGAGGGTGCGAAGCCAAAGCCGTACTAAACTGCGCGGGATGACCCAGATGGGGGTCTTGATACGGTTGCCAGCCAGAGTCCATCATGGAACTCTGTTGCGCACAAATACCGAGATGTTAGCTTGAACACCGCAGCTTGGGCCCGTGGGATGCTTCGCGGGGGGAGGGAACGGGCGTAAGGCGACCGGTGAAGGCGTTCACGCAATTCGGAAAGATGAGATCAAGAAAGGAAGGAATTGACGTTTAGTAGAAAAGGCTGCGCTTCATCGTTCAGGAAATTGTTGATGAAGTCAAGTTCGCAGGGGAGGGGGGGCCGGTCGCAATTTCGTTGCGACGCAATAGACGTAGGCGGCTGGGGGAAAGTTCTCGGCCTTGGGACTGAGTTGGCACCCGATTTCACCGGGAATCCACCTAGTTGAACATCAACAGGCAGAAATCAGACGAAGTTGAAGCGCACAGTGAACTGAGAGTGAGAGAGAAAGAAGAGGGGAAGGGTTGGGAGCACTCGTAACTCAAATCTACTTGCATTCTACGGTACTTGGACTCACCTCGTAGACTCGAGGTCTCTGATCTCTATAGTTAACTACCCCATACCCCATACTCTAATATACTCTGTACAGAGGCAGTTATAGAAGCTTGCCATTAAGGACTCTGGACTTGGATTGTGGTCCCCTTGACGACGTCTTATGATCGACGTTCTGTTGCATACCCAACTGTCAAGCCCAATACAGAGTGTGCATTACAGAGCACCGAGTACAGGGTATTGTGTCCAGAGCACTCTGTAACTTAGGACTAATTGTAAATGAATTGAACCTCGGCCTCAATAGGCTATTCATGTATTGAGTCAATAGCAAATGGATGAATTGAGGTATACAATCGACACAATCGACACAATCACGATACAATAGACCACGTGATTATTCTTATGTAAGTGGCGGAGTCAATGGCGGTGGCCAAGGCGGTGATGAATAGTGCCCCGATGTTTGATAAAAAGATCGGACTAGGCCTATTTTGTCTGATCCATCTACCTTTGTATAGTTGGCTCACCATGTCTGCCTTTCTGGCGCAACTCAAATCATCCTAGTCACTCATTTCTGGCAAACAATCCTGTTTCCACCATGGCGGAAGAAGCAAGTCGCCTGCGTGGTCTTCACGCCGATGTGCGGAACCAGGATGACCTTGAACGAGACATTACTCGCCAGGTAGGGAAGGTGCTGGGGGAAATGACTTGGATCTGACGCTAACTTCTATTTTAGGCTGATAAGGCTCTGGCAGAGAAAGCAGAGGATAATGATATTAAGCGACTGGAGAAAACCTTGGTAGACCGGGAGTAAGAATACCTACCCTCTGATCCAGACGGAGTACATGGAACACTACTAACTGTGACTTCAGGAGGGTCAATGGAGAAATCAGTTCGGCTCGGCGACGCCTCGCTCAACCCTCGGGTGCGGCCACTCGCCATAGACAGGAGACGGAGTTGAAGCGGCTGGAAATGCGCAAGGCGGACTTGGGGAAGGATCTCAAGGACATCCAAGATCGGATTGATGCACGTCGAGAGTCACAAGAATCGGCCCAAGCATCGCATGGATCGGGTCGGCTGCCGAACGAATCCCGTCGGGACTACCTACTGCGCACTGGAAAGATCACCCCATTTGCGCTCATGAACGAGGGCTCCCGAGATGGTCCGCTCGCCAACCTACAAGATGCGCTTATCGATACAGAAGATCAGCAGAATGAAGCGGAAGAACGGGAACAAGCCAAGAATTTGCCCACTGCTTCACACCGAGACCTAGCACGCCCGGACTTCGACTTCGAGGCACCCCCACCCGTTCCCGCACCCGCACCCGCACCCACACCTTCGGCCAAGAAGCGCCGCAAGGTGGAACCTCAAAGCTCCCCAGCCGACTCGTCCGCTAGCTATGTCGCCACTGACGACGCCGACGCCGGGGCTACGTCGGAAGATGAAGATTTCATGCCCGACACTCTTCCTGAGAAGCCAAGTCGCAAGCGCAAACCGGCAAAAGGGAAGTCGAACGATCAGCTTGAAGACCTAAGTGGAGTGGATGATGGAAACGAGACTGTCTATCAGACTCGGCTTCAGGAATGGATTACTCGACGAAGCACTGCGCGACGACATGCTGCAACTGATGGTTCGGTCGACGCTGATTCGCCTGAAAAGGATGAATGGCTCAAACCCCACCCTACCGAACCCGCTATGGAACTCGAAAACGGTCTGCGCGTTCCCGGGGACATCAGTCGCTTCCTATTTCCTTACCAAAAGATCGGTGTTCAATGGCTTTGGGAATTGCATCAGCAATCTGTTGGTGGGATCATCGGCGATGAGATGGGACTGGGAAAGACCATCCAAGCAATCGCTTACCTAGCTTCCCTCCATCACAGCCAGAAGCTCACCAAGCCGGCTATCATTGTTTGCCCCGCAACCCTCATGAAACAGTGGGTTAATGAGTTCCACCGGTGGTGGCCAGCCTTCCGCGTGTCCATCCTTCACTCGTCTGGAAGTGGAATGATCAACCTTGGCAAAGAAAGCAGTCGCGAGAATGCCCTCACTTCAGAAATGTTTGGCAGTCAGAGCTCTCGACACCTATCTGCTGGCCAGAAGGCCGCCAAACGGATCATCAAGCGGGTCAACGAGGAAGGCCATATCCTTGTGACTACATACTCCGGACTTCAATCTTATGCAGACGCTCTAGTTGATGTCGATTGGGATTGTGCTATTCTCGACGAGGGTCATAAGATCCGCAACCCGGATGCCGGTATCACATTCAGTTGCAAAGAGCTTCGCACACCCCACCGCATTATCCTTTCTGGAACACCAATGCAAAACAGTCTGGTGGATCTCTGGTCCCTATTCGATTTCGTGTTCCCCATGCGCCTGGGTAACCTGGTCAATTTCAAAAACCAGTTTGAGAACCCCATTCGCCAGGGTGGCTATGCATCTGCTACCAACCTCCAGGTGCAGACAGCAGCCAAATGCGCTGAAACCCTCAAAGACGCCATCAGTCCATACCTGCTCCAGCGGTTCAAGGCCGATGTGACATCCGACCTGCCGCAGAAGAGTGAGCAGGTGATTTTCTGCAAGTTGAGTCAGCTCCAGCGAACCATTTACAGAAGGTTCCTCCGCTCTGATGACATGGCTTCCATTGCCCGGGGCAAAAGGAACTCCTTGTTTGGAATTGATATCCTGCGCAAGATCTGCAACCATCCCGACCTGGCAGACCATACACTGCGGTCTCAGGATCCAGACTATGGTAGCAGTGAGCGATCGGGCAAGATGCAAGTGCTGAAAGAATTGCTTGAGGTCTGGAGAGACACCGGCCACAAAACCTTGCTCTTTTCCCAGGGTCGTCTCACCCTTGACATTATCGAGAAATTCATCCAGATGCTGGGTGGTTTCAACTACCGCCGCATGGATGGCACTACACCAATCAAGGAACGCCAGACCATGGTCGATACATTTAACAACGACCCTGATATCCATGTCTTTCTGCTCACCACACGCGTGGGTGGAATTGGGGTGAATTTGACAGGTGCTGACCGTGTCATTATCTACGATCCAGACTGGAACCCATCCACTGACTTGCAGGCGCGCGAGCGTGCATGGCGGCTAGGTCAAAAGCGCGATGTCACCATCTTCCGCTTGATGACCAAGGGCACAATAGAAGAGAAGATCTACCACCGTCAGATCTTCAAGCAATTCTTGACCAATAAGATTACTCGTGACCCTCACCAGCGGGAGGGTTTCCAGCTCAGTGATCTCTACGATCTGTTCACCCTTGAAGAGGAGGACGACAAGGACTTGGAGACGACCAAACTCTTCAAGAATGCCGAAGTCACTTACCAGGAAGAGGGCAAGGAACCTGGCAAGGGATCCCCCAAGGGGAAATCCCCAATCAAGGCCAAAGAAGAAGACCTCAACGATGTGAAGGGCATTGTCAACGTTGAAGAGTTCAAGAATAGCGAGGAAGAGGACAAAAACGCCAAGAGCTCCGAAGACCGCATCATGCATGGAATCTTCGCTCGATCAGGCGTCCACTCCGCCCTCCAGCACGACCAAATCGTCAACGGCAAGCGGGTCATTCGTGCCGATCCCAAGCTCATCGAAGCTGAAGCCCGACGCATCGCCAACGAAGCCGCCGAAGAACTACGCAAAGCCGAACAAACCGCCCGTTCCGTCCCCATCGAGCTCCCCACCTGGACCGGCCAATTTGGCATGGGTGGCCGACCTCAAGCCGGCAGCACCGCCCGACCTGTCGGTGGCCCTTCGTCCAGCAGTCTGCTGGCAAGACTCAACCCCGCCGCTGCGCCGGCTGAGGTCGGCTATTCCTCCACCCGGATGCCTCGTGGCAAAGACTTCATGCCCCTGATCCGGGATTATCTCGCTGCGCGCCGCGGGCCCACTGTTACCCAGATGATTGTTGATCATTTCAATCATTACTGTACCAATCCGCAGCGGGTCGCGGAGTTCCAGGAGATGTTGAAGAAGGTGGCCACGCTGAAGCATGGCCGGGATGGCCGGGGGCGATGGACCCTCAAGCCCGAGTTCGCTAAAGATAGCGCTCGGGAGTGAGACATTTTCTTTTTTTGCTCGGGGAAGTGTACGATAGTGGAGTTTACGAATAATGAGAAACGACCACTAATATTATTAACCATTGACCATGATTTCTAGCACAACGTCATTTAGATAATAGGGCTGTTAAGGAATGCCAAGTCTCCTTGAAAGAAAGGGGCAGCTAAGCGAAGATCAAACAAGTATAAGATTGTCGCAAACATGATACACTTAACGGCACACTAAACTCAGGGGAGATCTCCACTCTTTGCAGGTGCTAAGCATGTAAATATTCCATAATACTTGCAGATTCTCGCAGTTTGTAGATATACGAGCTTGTAAGCTTGGAGTTACGACTTTTTTTTACGTAGAATACTATGCATTGAGTACTCCGTACTCGCTCGTATTTAAGTAGCCTGCAAAGGTAAGCTATTCAAGTGGATAATGATCTACACTTGGCCAACTGTTCGACCCACTTAGGCTGTTCAGGATGTCGATTGTAATCACTGGGATCCATTGCCCTTCATTTACCCCATACTTGGATTCTGAAGTCCTACAGAACAGCCCTGGAGAGTACGAAGTACAGGACTAGAGCTGTGCCTTGCAGGGAATCAGAAACAGGCAGTGGAAGGGCGAAACACTGAAACAAATACCTGCAGACCTCCAAATCCCAATTCCCAGTTATGTACGAGTACTATAATCTCAATTGATCCTCATCGGAGCAGACATCGAAATAAATACCGCGACATTTATTTTTGATCCAAAGAACCACCCCATCCGGAACCCCCACCGTGGATACACGCCTCAACTATAAAACCGCCACTCCGCCCTTAGAACCCTTGATCCAAACACCTTCCACTCCTTCACATATTCAAACATTCACACTCACTACAACGCCATGAAGTTCCTCGCCACCGTCGCTCTCCTAGCCACCACGGCCCTCGCCGCCCCAGCCGACAAGCTCTTCAACCTGAAGACCTCCGGCGCCTCCAACAGCACCCACAACGATCTCTACCTCTCCGTCGGCCGCGGTGTCGTCCCAGACCCCCTCAACAGCGAAGCCGTCTTCGCCGGTGCCGCCGCCAACCGCGCCGCAACCTTCTACTTCGCCAACAGCACCATCTACTGGAGCGCGTCCTCCACCTCGGCTCCCTACGCCCTGGACCTCATCAACGTCGATGGTAAGCCGCTCGAATCCTACAAACAAAAAAACACATCTAACGAAATCAGGTGCCCGCAAGGAACGCGCCCAAATCAGCGTCGACCCCACAACCGGCTCAAAGGGCTTCTCTATCACACCCGAAGGCGTGAAGGGACCCAGCTCGACCTGGGACGGATGGTTGTGTAAGTTCCCCAGACTGATACACTATAAACCCAAACTAATGATATCAGGGTGCCCCGTCAATGCCGAGGCAGGCCAATTCTTCCCTAACCTGCACTTCCTCAACAAGGATGTCCAGGAGCCTGCTGTGCCTGCTGGCTGTGACAAGATTAACCTGCAGGCTGTGCCGCGGTCCTAGATTCTAGATTCGAGCTCGTGGCGATAGTATGATGCTCTTGTATCATAGGAAACTTCTTGTACATTCGTTCTGGCGTATAAAGCACACTCACTGATATAAAATACATTTCATTCTTTATTGCTTTGGTTCAATGTGAGGCTGTAAAGTTCAGTATATGAATCACCAGTAGTGTCTGTCCATGTTTGAACACAAATTGGAAAGCTGTAGCTCCACATAGATCGACTTTCAACGTACATCAAGCTTTCAGATAAGGTTCTATGTATCATGTTCGCCTTGCCACCCCCACGTCTGCATTGCCGGGTGCTCCACATGAGCCTGGCGAGTGGCTGGTGCAATTGCAGGCTTTGGTCTGGTCAACGCTGGCTTTTGGTTGCAAGCAGAAGTAATTCGGAGTACAGGTGGCCCGGGTGGCCCACACCAATAGCCGAGGTATACATTTCGCTTCCTATTCTAATTTCCAAGCAAGAATGGCCAAATCGCCGCCAGAACCAAGCATATCGACGTACATTGGCATTGGATGCGCGAGCAGCTTCAAAATTGATATATCTTGCCGCATCACGTAAACGACGTCAACAATATCGCTGTCGCCCCTGCTCAGGCAGTCGGTGAAGAGCCTGAGGGGTCCAGCAAGTTGGCAAGCCTGTCAGCGACGTTGTCAGCTCTCTTCACAAAATGAAGCACATCCAGTGCCAGTGAATGTCGATATATTTGGTTTCGGGGGCGATTTTGCCGTTCTCTGGAGACTGCCGCTATGGAGTCACAGGAGGGATAGAGCTTCGGGCCAATTGGTGTGTATGCCTCCATTCTATGACTTCAGGAGATGAGTGAAGCGTCTCAATGACCAAATACCAAAAAAAGCAGAAGAAGAAGAAACGAAGAAAGAGTTGACCTTGAAAGGGTTTAACAACAGTCATCAAGCCCCGGCCCACTTCTCAATACTGTCGGCAGAATTCCCTTGAATCCAATCCAATCGTGTGGAAATGCGGGAAACACGTGACAAGTTTCCCTAGCAGAGTAGGCGGTAAAATCCAGACAACTAGGCGGTCAGTGGTCGATATATCCAAGGTCAAATACTAATGTTACAGCATCACAACCCCCTTTTATTGATGCTGAAGTCGCTCGATAGGTGATCGTGGGATTGCGGGTTCGCTTACTATCCTGAAGTCTGCAGTCGTGCGGAGCGCTACTTTGGCATGTACCCCAGGGTTGACGAGATGCATTGCTATCTTTTTCGATTTCCTGGTGGAATGTGAATAAAGAGCCCTAGGTAGTTCCTGATGCGTTAGGCTTTTTAGTCTATGTGCAACCTTGGCTGAGTTTATTTCGAGTCTGGAGGTCTTATCCATGGATGGACTTTTGCCATCGAGGTCATCCATGATTTCTTAGCTTTGATTCCTCGGCTGGGCTCGGCATTAGTCTGTCCTTAATCTAACCTTGAGATAAAAATTTAGAAAGCTTGATTCGTTTTTCAGGTACAAACATTCTAAAGTTGGAATATCTCTGTGGTTGAACTGGATATTCTAATGTTGTTATGCTCAAGTACTTATCACATTCCCAATAACCAAGACCGGACATATATCAAGGGTTTCCACGCTTCGCTGCGGAGTATAACTGAAATATAAATAAATAAAACACGACCAATTCCTCTAGTAGGAGTATTTCATCCATGATGGTAATTCAAAACCTTTTAAAAGTTCTCAAGTTGGAAGTTATATTTGCTGATGTTTCATCAATGTGCTCTGTTTATGGTCCTGTCTCGAGTATATAGTTCGGCAGAAGTGTTTCCAAGTTGAGCCCTGGGATTTACCAACTCACCAATTTACTCCATCTTCCATCTTATACAGACTGCTCCATAGAACTTTAGAAGTAGAGCTGATGTGATCTAGCCAAAATAATGTAAGGGCCAATAAGTCAGTTGATAGTGCAGCCACACTATTTATAGGTGATGTCTCACATGCTCTGCCCATTTGGGCTTAGCCCCGCAATACAAGTCAAACATTCTCATTCTCCAGGACTTCACTTCAATTTCTCTATTCCCTTACACGATTACTCTATACTCTGTACAATTCTACGGATTCCCCCGTAGCGACATTCGTTTGCCATTGCCCTCGTTGCCTAGTTGCGAATCTGTTGTTCCCGCGATCGGCATCTGCTCGGATCTTCTGCACTCCACGTCCCTGCGATCGCCCTTAGACCAAATTGCTTGGCCTAAACATCAATTTTCAATCTCCGTACCCCAGCCTAGACTCTAGTCGACAGGTCAGCGGCCCTGGTGCCCAATTCAGCCCACTGCCAGCCCGGAAAACAACATCTCACCTAATACTGGAATTCCTCGGCCATCCTTGACCCCGATCCACCTTGCAACATGCGTTTCATCTTCCTAAGCGTCATCTGCACTCTCCTCTTGTTAGGAACGATAACATCAGCGTGGCCATGGAGGCCTAACGGACTTCTCCTAGGGGACTCCTTAGAGAAGCGAGCAGGTACCACAAGCCTACCTAGGATGTGTTGGGATAAATGCTGACAGACTCTAGACACCACTGACTCCACTACTGCCGAAACCTCTGAACAGACCACGGCAGCCTCTACTGCCTCCGAAACCGCATCGGAGACCGCCTCCGGTACCACCGGCCAGACTACTGGCACCAACACCGACGCGAAGACTGGCACAGCGACCGATGATGAGACAGCCACAGGGAAGACCACCGGCACTGGCACCAAGACAGGCACCGGCAAGACCACTGCCACCACTTCGATCTCCATTGACCCCGCTGCCGCAGCTGGTGGTGTGTCGATGATCACCCCGGCCTCTTCGTCTACAACCTACTACAAGATCGGACAGGATGTGACCTTCGTGTGGAACTACACTTCACTTTCCGTCACCCCATCTGCAGTCAATGTTGTCGCATCGTGCAGTCTGAACTCAAACGTTTACACCCTGACCTCGAACATGAGTGTTGAGCAGACTGGTTCGGTCGTCTGGGACACTGGAAAGTACCAGAAGACAGCTACCATCCCGCTTCTCACTGCTTCTTATACATTGTTCGTCTACGACGCCAGCAAGGAGCTTGGTGATACTGCAAGTGCAGGGTACCTGAGCTCGCAGATTGGCTACTCCTTTGGCATGTACACACCTCTTCCGTACACTTCGCTTGGTTGTAAGTTTCCCCCCACCTCCTAGTCCCAGGATTTAGCTAATTCTTCCAGCTTTCGAATGTGTTACTTGTAACGGTGCTCTATCTGCCACCAGTCGCCAAGCCCTTAAGTTTACTTTTGGTATGGCAGTGATTACTTTTGCCTCGTTCACTTGGTTCGCAGGTAGCGCTGGTGTCTTCGCTACCTGACACTGATTGCAATATCTTGACATCTCATGAACATATACTTTTTTATATTCAATTTTGGGGGCGTTGCATTGTTCGAGCGATTTACGATAATAGCAAGAGATAGGCGTTTGTTAACCTACGATGGGATGTTCTTTGAAATCCCTGTTATTACTATTAAGGCTGGATTTATTCATTTCCATATCATTTATTGGTTCATTTCGGTTTGCATCAATCTCAAATTCAATTCATAAGCACACTGTAAGCACACTGCTAGCAAACCGCAAACACACATGTAACAACAGGCCAAGTGAACCGCAGGCAACACACATGTTAACAAGCAGACCACGCAACCCATGCTCACTCGGCAGTATGCAACACCCAGTACCACCCAGCAAAACAGGGACCAGCGGGCGGTGACGGGCGCGGGGGCGGGGGGCGCAATCAAAACCTCCCACAGAGATGAACCTCGTAGAAATTCAACTCCAGGCACACCTCCTCCAACTCGGTCCGAGCCTGATCACTTCCACTGACCGAACTGACGCTGGAGTGCCCGTCCTGAGTCGCCTGCAGCCTGCCAATGAGGCCCATTTTCACAGTCCGCAAGTGAGCAAGGCGCATGCGAACGGCCTCCCCATCCTGAACATTGGGCCAAGCATCAAGAGCGTCGTCACGCGGGGGTCGAGGCATTTCCCGACGCGACGCAGCAAAGGCCCAGATCTCACGGACGAGCTGGTGCTCTCTCTGCAACAGCTCAGACTTGAGCATTTGACCAAGCCTAGCCTGGACCGTCTCCTCGTTGTGGCGGGCGATGACCCGGCGCTCCACGATTCTCTGAAATTGGGGGCTCAGCGAATCGACTTCCAGCTCCCAGAACTTCGGCAGGTACCTGGCCGATCTTATAGTCTCCTTGAGAATGACCATAAGTTCTTCGCGATTACGCGATGGTGACTCCTGCGCAGTGAGAAGTGCGTCTGCAATTGAACTTCCGCGGAAGCGATTTGATGCATAGATGGGGAAATCATATTTAGTGTTGTGGTTGATCGCAATGGGATCTCGGGTGAGTCCCATGATCCGGCCAATGCTCTGCTTGGAAAGAGCGGCTTCGAACTCTGTCAGCAGGCGTGCGTGCTCACGCAAGGCCATTTCGTTTTGCTTGATACTGTCGAATAGCCAGCCATATAGCCAAACGACGAAAGAGTATTCTGTGACACCCCGTGCGAGACACTCGGCGGTAACGAAGGGTTTTTCGCTGAGCTCCAGACCTGCGGTCGCATCTCCAGTGGCGGCGTGCTCACATACAGGCTGGGCGACGTCTCTGTTTGTGGTGTGTTCGTTGGTTGTATTCGATTGGTCGTCGGTGATGTCCGAGGAAACAGGACGGACTAGGAACTCGGTCGTCAAGATAGGACTGGGTCCCAGGGCACAGGAAATCTCTTCGGACAGCGCGATGCAATCAAGCCATGCGGCACGGTGCCATGATCTTTCGACAAAGTCTTGGTCCTCAACGATGTCTTTGAGATCTAGAATGATGTCGTTGTAGGCATCCTGGTAGGCAGCCTGGCCCAAGTCACATCGCTCGAGGTACAAGATGCCGATGTGCAGGCGGATCGAGGCATTCACGTACGTTTGCCGCTGCAATTGACGTTCTGATCGGGGAAATCTGTGGTTTGTGTCCTCGGCATGTCGGCGGGCAGCGGTGATGGTCTTGATCTGAATCAGGACACCCTCGAAGAGATGAAGGGCGTTGCTCAGCCGGATTCTGGGTTCCAGTGCAGAATCTCCCAAAAGGGCCTCTGCAATGGCGGTACGACCCATCCGCTGGAAGGGCGCCATGGTTAACAGCTCCCATGGAAGATCTGGAACAGTTTGGAAGGCTGTTCACGTCAAGTGGGTTGATGCGAGAGAGAGGAAGAGGATGGCGAGGAGAAGGTGTTGAGTGTTCGTTGACTTTCCGAAGTTGGCGTGTTGAAAGCGTGTAGGTGTGAAAGACCCGAAATGTTTTACGCAGGTCGAGAGCCATGCACTTGACGAGCTCGACCGGCTCGACCGGCTCCAATTCCTTTTGAACCGTGATACATTGGGATTTCAATAGCCCACTGACCATTCTGAACTACAGTATCGACTTGCTGACCGATTTATAGGACAATTGAGCCTGAATTGGCTCTATTATTCAAGGAGACATTTTGCTGGAACAGCAGAGCCCGTGGAGTACATATTGGACTCTCACGCCGGTGAATGGCCCAGGGAAGTCATTCTATGACCAGGACCCAGAATAGAATCTTGAACAATCCAATCACAGGGCAGCATGAATTAGAATGAGAATACGACCATCCTGGCATGGGATTCATACTTAGCGAAGTAGCTCGGTGTGCTAAAGTTGGCTTCTGTGGAATGTCGTTATGGAAGCAGAACTCAATCGCAAATACGAAGCAGGTTCCAATCGCAGCCCTGCAGGGCACCAGGAACCAAAATGCCACAGGGAACTATAGAGAATTCCAAAAAACCCAAGCCCTGGGGGTTTATGCATATAGGGTTAACAAAGGTATCTGTTTACGAGCTTCAGCACAAAGACAGATATTGGTCCCTACTTATTCCCAAGACAAACATGCACAGCAAGATACCGGTCTTTGTATGATCTTTGTACATAGTGCGATTGAAAATAAGACAGTGTCTTAGCTCTAAGAAATGGATGAAAAGAAGTAGGCAGTTTGCATCCTGCAGGAAATCCATTGATCTAACCTCTTAAATGAATCGAAGTATAAGACCATCGAATACCCCCAAAATCCCAGCTCAGCCCAGCCCTGTCAAATACGGGCTCAACACCCTCTACACGCGTCGAACACTCGACCATCACAAGAAATGCCAGAGCCCCAAATGGGCTGGATCTGGCCCAAAGACCCTCGCCCCGGCAACCCAGAACACTGGCCAACACGCTGGCGAATCTTCGACGTCCTCACAAATAAAGGACCAGACATCTACGTCGGAAAGCTCAGGACACGGCGCCACAGAAACTCAGGGTCTACCAGACCTACAGCACACTGGTCAGGATGGGAGAGTGGAAATTCAAAGCCGGAACGTCGTCCGTTCCCCTGGGCTCAACGGGATGATAGGGAGCGGTATGACTACCGGACGCGAAGATATCAAATCCCGGACGGTGGCACATGGAGTAAGGTTGAGTATTTTGATGATACGAGGAAGAGTAGGGGACATGAAGTTGAATGTATGCCGAGGACATTTTCTGATCCGGATGGACATCGGTTTTTTACGAAGGAATTGCATGATGGATTTTATGGAGGGCATGAAGACCCGAGGCTTGGAGCTATACGCCAGGAAGATGTATGGCGCCATGAAGATACAACACGCCATCAATATCAATGGCGCCATGAACATCCATGGCATGCAGATCTACGGGATCTACGGCATCATGAAGAACAAAGGCGTCATGAACTTCCAGAGGATCAATTTCGCTTTGTACGTCCATTGAGCGATGCACATCCAAGGCGCCATGAGAATACAAGGAAGCAAGAGATAGCCTCTAAGAGTCATGAACATCCAAAGAAGCAAGAGGTATCTCCGAAGGTCCAAGAAAAGAAAAAGACGGGATTCTTCCAGGGCTGGTGGTAATAGATAAATAGGCGATGTTTGAACTTTGAGTAGATTGCTTGCATGTCTAGCCATGGCTGATGTCGATTTGGGATATTCCTATCAATTTCCCTTGATGAGACTAAAACCCATCGATCCCCAGGGGATAGAGCTGTCGAATAGAGACGAAATATAGCAACTCAAGCACAGCTCGAGTGCAGTGCATCGAACGTATATGTCCGTGCTTCTCCCTCTGTAAACTGTTGATTCTGACGGAGGTGACGAAGCGTGGGGAGTTGGGCACCGTCATCAGTCAGGCGATTACACTTGACACATGATGTGCTCTTGATATCGCCATAGGAGGAAATCATATCCTAAAAACGTTAGTGGACATCTTCGAAAAAGAAGGGAATAAACAAACCAGCAGGAAAGAAAGATCCCATTTCCTTGACCGAGAACCCAAACAATCCAACATAGCAATTTCCAGCTTTGTCAGCGCCCGATTCCCGGTCTTGCTTGAGACCTCCCACTCGGAGATCGGGGCTCCAGGCTCAGGAACAACGCCCCTGACCAAGAAGACAGCGCCTGCCCTGATTAGGGCCACAGCCAAGGAATTCCCATCCTGTTCCTCGGCGACCCGTACACCAGGCACACCACGCTGGACGAACTGCCCCAGAACTTTCTGCCAACCCCCTTCCACAGAAAGAACCTTAGCTCGCTCAGCTTCCTCCTCCTCACGCTGGCGTTCCTCCGTCTTGGAGTTTTCTTTATCGGCCAATTCCTTCAGCAGGACATCATAATCCCGGTCCCACTTTCCACTTGGCTGTATCATTTGACCATTAGATTCTTTGATGCGCGATTCGACACTCTCCCAGACAGATTTCAGTTCCGGGTCCCGCCACAGGGACTGAAAACGCTGGACATCCGAGACACGTGCCCGTGCCGTCTCATCAAGGCTAGCCCGAAGAATTTGGGGCGTTTCAGCAACCTGATTGTTCAAGGTCGCTTTGTCTGGATTTGCAATGGGAACCAGGGGCTCCAGTAGCCCATCGGGCATGAATTGGCGGAGCTCATGAATCTGAGATCTTGTCAATTCCATCCAGCCCGGGGTCGGTTTTGGGAAATACCTTTTTTTCTAGTTCTTGCAGTTTTGCTAATGAGGAGACTAGCTGTAGCTCCGAGTTAAGGTGCGACGCATCGCTTGGCCCTGGTGTGCTTTTATTGGTAGCCATTGGGAGGATTGTGGTCATGAGCTCCTCCAATCCTGGGGTGGCGGATTAAGTGGTTGATGGAAAGGAAACGAGATGAATTGAAGATTTTTTGAGTGTTAGGATCTGAGCTTGTATCTTTGCCCGATACAAAGCTGTCCAGGTGCTCGTTCAACCAGGAATTCGAGGTGGAAGTCGACGACTGATTTTTGACGGACCTAACTCCTAATTGGACGAAAACTGAATGGCCGTGGGAAATAAATGCGGGCCAAGTGTATAATACTAATGATAGGATGGTGAGGTTGAATAGAAATAAAGATGTATTGTCTGAATGGGGAGAATGAGAAGATGCAAAAGCGCGGCGGAAGCCGCGACCAATTAGGGAATCCCCAGCCACATCTGCACCGCCACGTGGCTAATGATATTGATGACATAATCAGATCTATACGAACCAGCAATGAGGGTTTTCAATGCTCAGAACTTCGTCAGTAGCGATTATCTTGCGTATGAGAAATGAATGACCCTGGAACGTCGGAGAGTGTGTTAGGCTTTGGATCTCTTTCATTGACAGTCCACGCATTGTACAATAGCTTCATACTCCTACGGCTCAGTCCTTGATTAAATGTCTCTGATCTAAGAGCCCAAGTTGAGACATAGCGTGATCAAGCAAACCAAGAAAACAAAAGGCTCTTAGAAGCTACGACCGTTAGAGAGTTGGTCCAGTTCACAATATCTCGATAACCTTCACCTGCTCCTCTTTGAACCTTTGTTGGTCAATGGGGAAACAGGAGTCAAATGTTCCTGAAGTCCAAGTCAACCCCTCGCTTTAGCTTCTAAGAGCCTCTTTCACGATTGAAAGGCATTGAGGACCAAAGCTCGGGAGTTTCCTGAAGAGATGAAGATATAAATAGGGCCTGAGAGAGGGGAGTAGATAGACCAAACAGAAAACAGAAAATCATCACACAACAACATTAGCAAAGAAGCAATACTTACTCAAAACTTCAATTCATCATGTCTACTGAGAGCAACTCGATCAACAGTGTCATTGAGGATGACCATGTGGAGGAATCCAGAGAGGAGGCCCAGGATCTCGATTGGCAACCCAGGAACCAGCGTCGAGCACGCAGGCAGCCTACACGCAGGCCTAGGTGGTATCTTCCAGAGTCCTATTGTCCTCCGGCCACTCGATCAGCCACACAAGCAGCCCGTGCTCTTGAAAGGGCACAAGCCGACCCTACGGAGACTGGCTCTACAGCCTCCACCCCATCGATTTCCACCCCAGAGGCGGTCCTTTCAGAACCTACTGACCGCCCAACCATTTGCGAGCGGTGCTTCCTTCGAAAGGAGAAGCACCCTGATCACGAGTGCGTGAAGACCACCGGAACACGGAGAAGGGCTTGCGAATGGTGCAGACAATCGCGCCAAGCATGTAGGCAGGTACGTTTCAGCTCCCATTGGCTTTTCTTTTAGAGACAGATGCTGACTTTGCGAAGATGCCCGCAGAGTTCGACGAGGCGGTTAATGCGGCTCTTCAACTGAGCGGCCATGATCAGGAGCAGGCGATTGCTGATCTCCGTCGGCGTCTTTAGTAAGATCGTTGGCCTCTGTCGAGGGGGATGAGAGGGGAATGAGAGTGATTTGGGGCTCTCTTGTTTTTTTGCTTTCGAATTTGTTTGTCTTTTCTGTTGTTTTTGATTTTCACTCACCATCACCAACAGATGGTTATAGACCCGCGTTTGATTTTGATATATGCTATGTTTCTTCGTTTGCAAATGCATTGATCTTAGTTACAAACGTCCCACGAAGTAGTAGATGATTGATTGATACCTAGAAATTGCCGCTCTTCTGGTGCCGGGGCCATAGATCTGCCGAGATCAGGTGCAAGTGCGAATTCCTCCTGACGATATGTACTGCAGCTTCTCGAAGCCTTTCCCGTCAAGATGGACCAAAAGCGATTGGCAGGGCTCTCATCGAGGTGTGGTGAATTCTGATTGCTTCGCCTCGAGTGAGGCCATGTTTCAGCTGCGCTACACCCCGCCGATCCCCGCACCCGGGCGAAGTGATCGACAAAGACCCTGAAAAAAAGCAAATCGGATGCCCCGACCGCTGCTCAAGTGCCAAGACAAGGCTTGGGGGCCATCAAGCTCAGCTGAAGTCGCTATGCTGGTGTTTTCATCCTTTCTCAGGCAGCTCTGAACTGTGATGCCGGGGTTCAAGTCTGGCACCAGAGATGGAATCGAATAATTATGAGAGCATTGAGCTCTCCGCGAGAACATCCTCACCATCAATCAGCAAACGAACAACCTGGGAATCGACGAAGAGTTGGTACTCGAGAACAGTGCTTCGATCGGGCACGCAGTATAGTCAAATAACGGATCAACCACCCTCTGACTCGAAATTCTTCCACGGGTGGAGATTGGGAGCTCTGCTCTCCGGAATCTTTGTTGCAGTATGCCTGTGTCTCAACATCGCGGCCACGGCCTATCTCCGCACCAAGTATCCGCCGGACGAGGAGGGACTCGGTGTGATCCTCAGCCATGGTTGCGGTAGAATCCGCAGCATTGATAGCCGTTTCCATTATGCAATTAACGTCATTGCGACCGTCCTCGTCAGCGCAAGCAATTACAACATGCAATGTCTCTCTGCACCAACGCGCACGGAAGTCGACACGGCTCACAGGCGGAGAAAGTGGCTTGATATCGGGATTCATTCAGTGAGAAACCTATCGCATATTCCACGACTGAAAGCGATCTTCTGGCTCGTGCTCGCACTGAGCTCGTTGCCTCTTCATCTTCTCTGGAACTCGGCAGTCTTCATGACGACCACATTCAACGACTACAGCGGCCTGGTAGTCACGCCGGGATTCCTGGAAGAAAGCACGTCAATTGGTCTTGACTGTGGACACGATGCGATGGACCGATACAAGTCTTCTGATCAGTCGAGTTACGTGGCCTGTTGGCTGCGGGATAGGGCCCTACAAACGCCACGAAACTTGACCCGGATGAAGCCTAAGGATTGCATGTCAACATATGGGAATGGTCTTGAGGGAGGGACTTTCAATCTCCTTGCAGTCACCAAGGATGGTAGCAAGCAGAATCAGTCTGGAACTTTCCCACCACCATATGGTGCCACAGAATCTGTGCTCGCTTACTTCCACCCCCTGGACTATCCCTCAAAGGTGCAGGATTGGTGCTCCCACAAATGTGAATCGTGGAGCAAGGACAACAACAGTCCAGTATATTGCAAGGATAATAATTGGAACCAGTCATCGACCCCATTTTCTTGCATGGAGCACATGGTGAATGGCACAGGGTGGAAACCGGACCCGATTCCACAGGTCACATATTGGATGTGCGCCTTGGACACAATCCTTTACGACAAATGCAGCACCTCAGAGGCCCAGAAGAATTCCAGCAGCTGGAAGATCCTCCCAGAACACTATGAGATTGACTACTGTTTGACAACGGACGCTGACCATGAATGCCAGCTGAAGTACAGTCCGATGATTCTGTACATTGCTATCGCGTGTAACACGGTGAAGCTTGCGTCCATTCTAGGGTGTCTTCTCATGTCTCGAGAGCCAATATTTGCGACGATTGGCGATGCCGTGGACTCTTTTCTTCGACGGCCAGACCAAGCGTCCAAAGGTCGGTGTCTGATGTCAAAATTAGATGACTCGATATTTACTGGCGTCGATGAGAATGGAGATTACATACCTTTGACTGAGCATCCTCCACAGCCTTGGGTCGAGGGTGGGATTTGGTTCGGAAGACACGGGACTGCTCGTCGCTGGGCAGGTTGCATATTCTTGTACGTCACAATACCCAACCTCTTCAACTGACCTGTCAAACTGATAAAATTTGACAGATGGCTAGCATGCGTTATAGTCGGAATTGTCTTCATGGCACAAGGAATCACCCTCGTCGGCCTGAAGAACGCCTTCACCCTCGGATTCGGAGCTCTCAGCCTAAATGCCATCGCCGTCACATCCGATTATGAAGGTGGTAGCTCCAAGTCGATCCTCACCACCTCCCTCATTGCCAACCTTCCCCAACTCCTCCTCTCAGGACTATACTTCATGTACAATGCAGTTCTAACCAGCATGACCGCCACCCACGAATGGAGCCTTTTTGCCCATAAACGAACCACCCTCCGTGTAACCCTTCCAGCAGGCGCACAACGAGAGACGTACTGGCTCGGCCTTCCGTGGCGATACTCATTACCCTTTTTGATATGCAGTACCGTGTTCCACTGGCTTGTTTCGCAATCCATCTTCTTGATCAACATCATAATCTACCAACCGAACACCGAGATTCTCACGGAACCAGCTCCTCATTTCCCTGGTGTGAGCGATACAGGCATGACGACAGCTTGTGGATATAGCCCACTTGCCATTGCATGTGCGCTGGGAGTGGCATTGTTATTATTTATCGCTTTGATCCTCTTGAGCTCCCGAAAGTTGAAGCCAGGGATGCCGGTGGTGGGTAGCTGCAGTCTTGCTATAAGCGCTGCTTGTCACCCCCCTAAATCAGATTATTCGGTTGCTGTCAAGCCGCTACTTTGGGGTGCTATTTCGCATGAGGAAAATGGGAAACCAGGTCATTGTTGTTTGACATCCTCCGAGGTGGAGAAGCCCAGGGAGGGGGCTTTGTACGCGGGCGACTCAACCGATTATTGACATTGTTTTAGTTAAGTATCAGGTTTCCCGTAGAAGAAACGCTGAAATTGAGTCCCTGCGTCATAAAATAGAAACCAAAATGTGTTGGTACAGAGGACGAGTACCAGTGGTTAAAACTGCCCGAATAAGACATATTTCCTAAACAAGTTCAGGCATCAGTTTAGCCTGAGGCATCTATTGCCTGAAGATTGACCGGCAGAAAAGAATACAGTGTAACATTCCAAGGTTAGTATTTGTAAGGTAATGTTACGACATGCACCCGGTGTATCGTCACTGTAGAGATTCTCTACAGTGGTTCGCGGAAGTCTAGTCATATTAAAACCCGGGAGAATTGAGTCTTTCAAACACAATAACAGCTATAAAGTATCTCAAGGATGTGTCCATGCTGAGTCCTGACACAAGCCAAATTGCTATGCCCGCAGCGAAGTAACAGTAAAATGCCTCTGGTCTCGGCTAGTACTTAAGTAGTCCTTCCTCTAAAGCCCTGGGTATACGAATAAGGGCTTGTGGTATAAATGTTTGCTCTTCCCTCCCCTGCAATTCCTCTTCCGCCAAGAATGCCTTCGCCTCCTCAAACAACTATTTCAGTGGCTTGTTGCCATCGATCTTGCCCTCTTCTAGGGCCTTCACTCTCTTGGTCAGATTGTTGATCTTGAAAGTGAGGTGGTGGAGTTCATCTTGGTGCTTGGTTTTTTTTTTTTCCAATGCAACCTGTTTATCGGCTTCATTCTTGGCTTTGGCCATCCAGTATGTTAATTCCTGGAAAATTAGGCCGTGGGCGCCCCACACAACGCTGCAGAAGCCAAACAGACAAACAGTCCAATGGGGTGGGGTGGGCCCCGGAGTATCTAGTGGTAATGTTATCAGTTCAACCCATTCCTACAAGGTTCTCTTAGCTCGGAATCGATGCTTACCAGGACAGACAGTACTGGACAATCCGAAATAATTGGGAAACTGTGGTTCTTGTGTCTGGCGTTCGGGTTCGTGGCCGCATGTTTGGGGTGTATGTTCGGACTCCTCGGGTAATGTTGCTAGCGCGCGCATTCGATCGAACAACTTTGAAACGATTAAATCAGAGGTTTTGAATCGCTGACGTTGTTCTAGCGACGTCTGGTAATCCTTTTCAATCGTCCCGAGACGCATGTGGGCTTTGAGGATCGCCTGCGCGTCGGGTGTATTGAGGGTCTTTCTTTTGGCGCGGACCTCGTCGGACAGGGCTGCTAATCGCTGGATTTGCTGGCATTCTAGCACTTCCTCGGGCTCCATGAACTGGATTAGGTTCGCGGCCAGCCTCGCACATTCGTCCGCAGTGGTTCTTTCCGCCTTAGGGGTAGTGAGGTTGCGACGTGGCTGCTTGGTCGGGAGCGAAGTACCCGATTTCCTCTGTTTTCCATGCAGGTGTTCCGGCAACGGCGTTGACTCCATCTATTCCGTTACGACCTGGGATTCCTGCTGGTACTTGTGCGCCCGCGGCGCCTGGAGCTCCCGGAGCACCCGGCACGCCAGCCGTTCCAGGAGGTCCTTGGGGACCTGGTGAGGCGTTGGTTGTGTAGGGAGTTCGTCCCAACCCCCGTTTGTAGATAGATCCGCTCCCCGCTTCTCTCTTCTTCTTCTCTCCCTCCCTTTCTCCGCGGAGAGCAGTAAATACCGCGGAGAGCAGTCAATACAATCGGTTCTGTCCGCTTCTTCTTCTCTCTGGCCCTGTAGATCCAACAGTTAGAACAGCGGACCAAAGCGTCTGACGAAATCCCGTGGTATTGAGTTGTAGCTTACAGTCAAGCAGAACTGGCCAATTGTTAAAGCCAGGCTCAGCACAAGTTTTCCTCCAAGTGAAATTCTTGGAACTGTTGCACGAACGGCTAAGGAATTGATGGTTGTTATTGCGGTTCCTAATAGCCATACTATGACAAGGACGAACAAGAAGACAATGTCTGAGTAGTAAGTATCCATTTTGTTGGTGAATTATGGACGTTTCAAGTGGAGAAGAATTTTTGATTATTCGAAGTGAAGTATGTATGCGTCGAAATCTACTGGGGTGGGAAATTCTCGGGACAGAGGCAAGAACAGTTTAGGGAAGGCACAATAGAAGAGTTTGCATCAACAGTGAAACTCCCACTGGCTGTCACTTGGTAGACTTGGTAAACACCAGAGACTTTTGTGTCGGTCATGTGTAGAAAGGTCACGCATCACTTTCCTATATCGCTGGTTCTGGAGGTAGCAAAGATTGGTTAACAGCAAATTCTCTACAGGTTGAGGTGAGTTGGTTTCAAAGAAGGCCCGAGGGCTTTCTTTACAGTCGCTTGGATTTAGCGTCATGTCTTCAAATATACCGTCACGGACTCGCCATCAAGGATCGTCTGGCGTCAAACCCGGGCCAAGATTAAACCACGTCGTGAGGACCAGGGCCAGTTGATCGAAATGAACACAGAGCTCAATTTGATAATCGGTATTGCACCTCTTGCAAGTATGCTTGGAACGTGAAAAGTACTTCCCTTGGAAAAAAGCCTTGACCATGGCGTCGAGTTGTCTCTCCTTCTGCCAACCGGGAACATGCTTGCAGATGTACATGCTGTCTCGAGGATACGTGTCAGACTCGTACCCTTCTCGTTCGAGTAGTAACTCCGGTTCCCCAAATCTGAGAATATGACCCACTGCATTCTTATGTGAAGCCCTGGTGGCTCTGGGCGGATTCTTGCGTCAGTCGAAATCAGATATGTAACGCCAGGCCACGATCCTTTGCTGGGGTGGAATCGGACTTGCGTGTAAGCCAAGGACTCGGTGGTTATGCCGAATTCATCTCCCAGATAAAATCTCCGCATAGCAAGCTGTAGATGTAGGAAAGAGAACCTACGGGGCATGTAGTTCCAGTACCCGAATTCGGTAAGCAACTCCAATTCAAAAAAGTTTTTGCGTATAAGGCGGCGGCAACGGAGAGGGCATCCCTCCCAGAATTTTGGGCCAGAAAGACCAAAGGATTCAGAGCCGTCATATAAGTGAAGCAAATAGCATTGGTAGCAGATGAAATGTCGCGGTAAATCCTGTTGGAGCTGCCGTAGAATAGTGAGTTTCATTTCCCGGGTGGGCCACATAGACTTGTATCGATGATTATATATGGCAAATAATCGGTGGTTGCAGAGCGACAGGCAAATCCAATCGTTGATAGGCAGGAAGTCTGTAATGGACAATAAGAGCTCGACGGGAAGACCAGGTAGGGTGTTCATATTCGGGATCTGTGAAGCATTCTGATCGAAGATCGGTAATAGTGACATACATCCTTTCAGCTGTCGAATTATCTCCGGCCAGAGCGCCAAATCGGGCCCCATTTTACCTGGGCAGTGATCTTCACTTCTCACAGGCCGTAAGAGAAAAGCTCAACTGTAGATCGCTGTGATATGTTTTAACGACGATTAAAGGATGATCTGTGCTAGATGGGGATTTCGATGCTCAAAAGGTTTCCGTCGTTGAAACCACGGATCAGTGTCCGACTACAAGTCCATCCTTCACCTAAAAATGCACGGCGAGGATCCATGGATCTGTCCTAAATTACCCCAATTTGTGTTTGATGATATGAATATTCCTTTCTAAAGTTTGGATTAGCATTTGTTGGAAAACCCTACGATGAGGGCTCCGTTGTTCGGGCCATGCTCAAGTGTCTGCTTATGAGGCTAATTTCCCTCCACGAAGGGTGCCTACTACCCTCAAGTGAGGGAAGGTGTGTAGACAGATGCTTGCTTACGACTTCAGGAGTCAATATACATTTCTCGACAAATAAAATTCTTGAAAGCAGTAATAAACCATGATCTGAATACAAAAGTCCCTACTTAGCGGCCAGCCTAGCAAATATATTTCTATGGAACTCGATGCTACTGAATGGGTCTGCGAATAAATCCATGTTCTACGCCTCACAGAACGGCATCGACAGTGTCAGGCCAACAATCCAAAACCTTTCCATCATCCTGGAAAGAAGCAACAACAGAGCCCTCTCCCCTCAATGGATCACCTTCCCAGACGACAAAGTCACCAATGCTCTTCTTTGCTGCCGCACCTCCAAGAATAAGATCAATATTGGTTGAAACCAGAGCGATCGTCTACTTATCAGTGAGACCAGCATATTTCCCAGCCCACCACGCTTCCTGTGCCAGACCATGGATCTTGGAATCACTCTTCACTCCTAGACCAAGTAGAACACCCGCCTCGGATAAGATCTTAGCCGGACTTTCTGTCAATGGGGGACCTGTGAGGATTTTCTTCTTCTCCCAGGAATCTGGAGCTCCGCGGTTGCCGGTGAGAATCACGGGGATGCCTTCTTCGGCAAGATGCTTCGCAACCTAATCATTTCGGGATAAGTATGGAGTGGAATGTGGAACCAAACTGAAGCAAAAGTATAGTACTTACGAATGGAGCACCGTGACCGCCGTGTAGGATCAGATTGACTGAGCGGAATTCACGCTTCACTAAGATCAGTTGGGCAATATCATCCTTGAGACCTGGTTAGTCTTCCCACGGGGTTTCAATGGGGTCGCAGAAACATATTTGACGCTTACCTCGTTGAGTGCATATACAACTACAGGGAGAGACCCATTTGCAGCCTGCACATAGATGCTGTGGTTCTCTTGTGCGTCCCCCTTGCCTGCTTGAAGCAAATGGCGTAGTTTCTCGATTCCTGAGGAGACGGATGGTGTCTCGGTACCTGTAAAACAATGCGTATTAGCGTGATCCTCAATGTGAGTGCATGTGAATTGCTTACTTCTAGCACCTTGACCTATAACAAGGTGAAGTGCGACATTGTTCTGCCAGATAGCGCCGTCAAGAATTGTGACATTCGCACCTGGGCGCAATCCAACGCTAATGCCTTGAATGATACCGCCGCCATGCAGAGGCGCAGTGATAGCTCGAGTGACGCCTCCAATCCTGGCTCTCTGGAGTCCTTTACCCTCAAGGTGCACGCCGTACTTGGCGAAGTTGACTGTCTTCTTTTCGTTGAGTGGATCTCCATCCTTTGCTCCTGGGCCATCTCCTGTGGAGGTTTCGGATGGAATAGATTGGATTCCGAGCTTATTGCCGAATGCCACAAGGCCAGGTAAAACATGACCATTCTTCAATTCGACTTGTACGGTGTTCTCCTGTATCTCAGCAGAGACACAAGTGGTCTTCTCATCAAGGCACTTGACTTCACCATTCTCGATCAGCATGACAAGGTCTTGTGTACCGGTAGTTCCCGGTTTGTCTGTATCAATTAAGACCCTTTGGATTCCAGTAAAGACAATTCGAGAGCCAGGGCGCTGAATCTTGGCACACGTGTCTTCCTTTTGGTCTATGGCAAGAGAAGGTCGACTTTCCGGAGATTTGGGCTTTCCAACACCAGATAACTCGTCACTCAAATCACCGGAATAAACCTTGCCCTTCAGAGCAGGCCGGCCGTCAATGAACACCTGAATTGGTGTTGCGCCAACTTGGAGTGGATGATCATTCCAGATAACGAGGTCTGCATCGCGTCCTGGACGGACATATCCAATTCGGTGATCTTGCTGAATAGATCGCGCAGGGACTGAAGTTATGGCCTGCAGAGACTTCTCTTCAGATAAGCCGAAGGAGTGAGAAACTGCTGCTTGGTGGCTGTAGGGAATTCAGTTAGATGACTGAAGACCAGGCCTTGTGTTACTTTACTTACACGAGGTGCTTTGCATGGTTCTCCTCATTTCCATGGTCCTGAGAGTTGATATTAGGTTCGAACATCGCTTCGAGATTGAATTAGGGGCTTCATACCGATTTCAATGCTACCTGGAGACCATGATCAGCGAGGATCTTAGGCCCGCGCAAATTAGCACCATAAGCTTCGGCCTTGTAGAGCGCATTCTCCGCGAAAGTGGCAATGGTGATGTTCCTAAACTCTATCAGCAAATGAGGCCAATATGGAAGACGTTGAGTCATACTCCTCTTGGGACTTCAACCACTCAGGCAATTCCCAAGCTTCGAGAGCATGGTGGAATGCATTAGGATGAATGCCAAACTCATGAAGCACAGCCAACATGCGCTCGAAGTCCTCTGGCTCGTAGCAGTGGATATTGACATTCAACTCTCCTCTGAGAAGCGCAACAGAGGTTTCAAGTTCCAAAGACTGCGGTATCTTGCCCTCGTCTTTGATGAACTCTGAGATTTGTCGAGACTGGGAGAAGCTAGTCTTCTGAATTTCAGCAGCCTTTTGACACCAAGAGGATTGTCGCTCATTCAGATCCCTTGCTTCTTCCAGATGCTTGCGTAAAAGCCACACCAGACCAAGCCTGGTGTTCTTGTAGACGCCTTTGGGGTTTTCTCCACAAGCCATCTTCAGGTATCGCTTTCTGCTCTTCTCTGCAATTCCATCATCAAGCAGTAGGTCATCTACCACAGGCTCGGAGTTTGGTCCCGGGTTTGGCAAGTTCTTCACGAGATATGCTTGACCACCGATGATGTTGGCTGACCCAGGTAGAACCAAAGAAGAGGTGACTCCACCTGATGCGATGATCTGGATTGCCGGATCATAAGGCTTGAATCCATCCAATGCTCGAACAAAAGGAGTGATGGGTCCCAGTATTGGGCGCTCATTGACATCGCTTGTCGATGGAAGGCCAGGGAATGGGCCTAGCAAGTGATGGGAGTGCATGTCCACCAGCCCGGGCGTGACGAATCTTCCATGGGCATTGATAATTTGAGCATCGTCGATGTCTGGAGTATTTGAAGCTGTAGCCGACACAGATCGAATCACACCTGCCTCGAATGTGATATCGACCGCCTCCGCCAACACTGACTCGCCATCGAAGAGCGTTGCATTCTGAATCACAATTTGTCTCTGCTGACCAGAAATGGAGTTCCATCGTGGATTCTTCCGGTCTTTTGTTGGCTGATGTTCTTGATACCCATGCTGTGCTTCGTAGCACTGGCCCAGGCCTTCAAAGAATGAATCTCGGTCAACCCCGTGAGTTGTAGTGATATCTTCGAGGTATTTGAATTGAGTCAAAGTAATCAGACCCGCTATCAGTAGGAGGGTTCCCAGTACGAATCTTCCATGTCGAAGACAAGATGACATGGAGAGCTGGACATAGCCCAGACGCGCCTCAGGCCCCGAGAAAGTGTTCTTGGTCGCCATTGATCAGTTCAATCTGGCGTCCGGGGAATTGAGAAAGTACTGAAAGTACTCACGGGTCAGGAATTGAATGGGGAGGCGGGGTTTGGGAACGCACTGGCGTGCATACGGCTCCGGATCGCGTCACTCGGTACCTTTCCACTTTCAGGGACTTCCGCTCAACAGATTTCCCGTGGCCTGGAGCTTGCTCAGGTATACTCTGTGCCAAGTGCAGAGTGAATTCAATGTGAAGATGACAGAACAAATAGCCTCAAACCCGGATTCAAAAAAGCCCTTAGCGACTAAACACATAGCCGTGTGTGTATTTGGAGCGAATGGCCTCAAAGCCTGAAATCCCGTCTTGGCGAGTCCAAAAGGGTCCTCAATACCCAAAACTCTCGCGATGCGGGCATTTGTATAGTGTGAATAGCTTCATGATCAGGCGTGACCCTGCCTCTTACAATACAATGTACGGAGTACTGTGAAGAATGCTGGGCGGTGTATCTGGCGGTGTAAAAGTGCGTCCCAAATAGGGAATAGATCTGCTCAAACATCGAAAACCAAGTAGACCTGTCACCTACCCACCCGTCATCTATAACTGAGTAGTAGCTTTATAATTTTGGAACGATACGAAACACCGTGTGACAGTGTAATTCTACAGATTACTCAGATGATCTGGAAGATTCCATCGGCTTGCGTGAGAGTAGAACACGGTCTCTTGCTGTGTTGCTCCAATTTTGCATCATGGTAAAGAAGGCTGTATAATATGTTCAAGAAAAACTGTGATCTAGGTGGGAGGCATGTCCGAGTCATTTGCAGGCTTATATAGACTTGTACACACCGGAGAGCTTCGCTCTGACTTTTTTCCATATTGTCCCATGCTTTTTTGTTCCCTTTCGCACAGAGTCTTCGCCAGAAATCTCACATTTATCACGCCGTAGAGAGCTCAATCTGTTGAAAAGCCAGGTATATCGTTCGCTATCCTGGCCACAAACAGCCTCAGTGCCTACCAGCGCCCGCTGGTAATACAGGAGAGCGGTATCCACATTCCCATTGTTCTCACATAGAAGGCCATAGTTCTTCAGAGTATTCAAGGCAGGGATATAGATGAAAGGTGAGTTCGCACCAAAAGCTATGTCATAGCCTGCCAGTGCTCGTTCGTACATCGCCTCTGCCTCTTGGAGCCGGCCTTGATTTGCGTAGAGGAGGCCGAGGTTGTTGACGGTATCCAACGTCGATGTGTGTTCTCGTCCCCATGTCTTTTCCTTGCCTACCAACGCTCGTTCAAACATTGCCTCTGCCTCTTGGAACCGACCTTGATTTGCGTAGAGGAGGCCGAGGTTGTTGACGGTATCCAACGTCGATGTATGTTCTCGTCCCCACGCCTTCTCCTTGCCTGCCAGTGCTCGTTTGTACATCGCCTCTGCCTCTTGGAGCCGGCCTCCACGCTGGTAAAGAGTGCCGAGGTTGTTGACGGTATCCAACGTCGACGTGTGTTCTCGTCCCCACGCCTTCTCCTTGCCTGCCAGTGCTCGTTTGCACATCAACTCTGCCTCTTGGAGCCGGCCTTGATCCATGTAGAGATTGCCGAGATTGTGAATAATACTTAGCGTCGATGTAAATTCTCGCCCACACACCTTCTCAAAGCCTGCCAATGCTCGTTCATACATCGTTTCTGCCTCTTGGAGCCGGCCTTGGTCTGCGTAGAGGGCACCGAGGTTGTTGACGGTTTCCAACGTCTCCGGGTCTTCTCGTCCCCACTTCTTCTCAAAGCCTTCCAGTGCTCGTTCGTACATCGCCTCTGCCTCTTGGAGCCGGCTTTGATCTGCGTAGAGATAACCCAAAGAATAAAGAGCCTCCACATCCCCATCGTCAACTTCTTCGTTTCTTATTATCTCCACACATCTGTCTGCGTGTGCAATCAGCCGTCGTTGTATAAGCCAGAATTCGTGTTTGTCTGGACTAGGCACACGCCGCGCTACACATCGGACTGCCGTCCAGGCCATACTCTTATCAAGCCCCTGGTTTAATACATGCATCATCCACGAATGAACACAGCCGTGTACGCTATACCCTCCTGACTCCACTCTCTGTAACGTGGTAGTCGGATCAGCTTCAACGAGCCCGTGGCTGCACAGAATTCGTAAGCTTTTATGAAATATGAGCTTGTTCTCTGTCAGTGCAACCAGCCATTCCGGCTTCTCCGGGTCGCTATATTCTAGCAGCTCATACCACAAGTCTTCACTGGCGAAATACGCCCATTGTTGGAGAAGCATAGCCGCAATTGGACTCTGCTGCTGAATGTATCGGTACGAGAGATTCCAAGTTGAGTACAGCGTTTGATGGTATGCCCCCAGCTGTGGCGTCTCTTCGTGTAGTTGCTGCCATGATTCTCGGTATAGCTGGAGGTACTCGGCGTAGCTGATCGACACCTGCTCTAGATATGCACCAGCTGTCGCCAGGGCCAAAGGCAGTCCATCGAGCTGTCTTGCAAGATCAGTGGCAACAGGATCTGCTTGATATTAGTGCTTGACATTGGACCATAAGTTCGATAATTACCTTGTCTCAGATCTTCACGGCCAGAGACGGAAGCTAGGACCTCGAGACTATCATCAATATCCTCTAGCTTGCGTAAGTGAAGCGTCTGGCCTAGCTTGACCATAGAGGACCGCGTGGTCACAATGATGGCACCATGGTCGGTCTCGGGCAGGAATTTCTGCAGATCAAAAGCCTTTGCGAGATCTTCGTCGTTATCGCTATCGGTACTAGCTTCAATAAAGGAAGCAGAGGCTAGGCTTTTCCCTGTCTGGTTGCCCAATAAGGGATTATCATAGTTATCATAGACGACCATCCAGCGATTGTTCATCGGCTCATCTAACCATCTCTTGACCGCGCTCACCGTCTCGACCAGGTCCCGGCTCTCCAAAGCACCTTTAATATATGTAAGAGATGGATAGTGGCGTGCAATCCACTCAGCTGCGCGTGCAAAGCTTTGCTTCAGCGCTGTTTCATCTCTTGCATTTAGCCACAAAGTCGCCGAAAAACGAGATCGATTTCGTTTGGTATATGCGATCGCTAGCTGCGTCTTGCCGATGCCACCCAGGCCATGAACCACAACAATACGACGTCCAGCAGGCATTTCGAGAATCTCTTGCATTCTCTTCAGCTGATCTTCTCGTGCGACGAACCGGGCCACCTCGGATATTCCGGACAGATTAAGCGGGAGCTCGAAAGAAGTAGGCGTTTGATTCGAATTCCTGGAATACATTGATCAGCTACAAATATATATTCATGGCCTTTTTATGCCGCGATTGTGACAAATTACCGTTGCACCTCTTCAATGGACATGTGGAAAAACAGCTGCCGGGCATAGGCGGCCGCTACCGCCGCTGCGTAGCCATGCCACTGGTCGTTCTTATGCGAGTCGCAATAGTCGGAGATGCCTCGAATCACCATACATGGGAAATCGGTAAGGGCTCCTGCGGCCTCCATTTCGAAGCATAGCACACCATGCTCCTTCGCTAGATCATCCCTCCTCTGAGCATCCTTTATCACCAGCTCCCCAGATGCTATTGTGCCTCGGTGTACAGCAATAAATGAGTCGTCTTCCTCATCTATTGGTCGCGCGATACGCTGCCTCGGGTCACACCCACTCTCTTCACATGGTATTCCTTGCCGACTATGCGTGTAACATGACGGGTAGAGATGGTCATTCGCGGCGCCGGGGAACGTGAAGCGACGAAGTGTTGGACGGCCGGTTTGGATTCGCTCCAGATTCTTCCAAATTGGATCATAATCCAGCCGTTGGCGTCGGACAGCCACTTCCCGCACAGCGTTAAGAAGGGCTGTTGGGGGAGGTGCCAGGAATCCTTTGCGTTCAAAGTGGCCCGCCTTCGCTTTTCCGTGGTCGTACTGTACTGCTCCAGAGTGAATACCAGTTGGCTCACTAACGACCACATGTCCGAGACGGACCATTCCACACTCGGTCTTCGTCGGTACGCCGCCCCCAATCCCGACCAGCAGGCCGTATTTGAGGTTTGGGAAGGTCATCCTCATTTGGGTGACGACAGTGGCCGCGGAGCAGTTCCCCGCGCGCGGAAGACCCGCGATGACCACATTATGGTTGTTGATGCTGCCGAGATTGTAGATGTTTGTGTCCCCGCTGGGTTGCGGAAGAGCTTGGTGCTCCTCGTCCAGCATCTCCATTGCCGCGATCTGTTCCACCTCTAACGGGCAGATCCATCCCACCCGGTAGGCATCGCGGCTCAAACATTTCAGCCCCATTTTCGGCTGCACAGTCGGCGTACTTCGCCAGGGAGATTAGGCGAAAAGGCTTCGATACAGTCGTCGAGTGGAAGCTACTCAATGTAAGTGAGGCCCTCAGCCATAAGACTCGAATGCGGGTGGGTAGTGGCCTCGCGATTACCCCCAACTATCCGGGCTGAAGGAGCGAAACACCGAAGCGCCAGCCTAGTCCGTCTCGGGAGCGATCAGCCAACCAGGCACAAACACGAGTCATCCTCATAGATAAATATGCATGTTGCTCCCAAGTAGAAGATCAGACTAAATAAATTGGGCCGAACGCCAGGAAAATGATGATATAAGATACAATACATTATAGATCGATATTCACATGCCGATGCTATTTCAGAGTGTAACATTAACAATCAGTCCACGGGTAAGTAAGTTGGGGTCTTCGAAAGCCAATCGTCCGCTCCGGCACTGCAATCACGTGCGTCACCCATTACCTCCGCACACCCCCACCAGAAAACCACTGCGTACAGGGCCCTCGGATAATCCCAGAACAGTAAATGATCACCAAACCATAGAACAAAAATCAAAAAGGCAACCGGAACCACCGCATCGGCTCTTGCCGAGCCACCGAAGATCCCCGGATGTCGGGAAAAAGGGCTAGCTTGCCCGATTGAGCTGTGGCCACCCCCGCGTAAATGGCAGCCTCCCGTTTCCCCAGATTCCACATCGAGCAGTCCTTCACACCTCAGCTGGTCTTATTGGTTGAAACCAGGGTTTTCCGCTCTGTGGGCCATCTCGACATGGTATGATGAGTGTTGGACCCGCTGGGCACGGGGCCTTTACGCTACTATAAACATGGCAGCAGGCCCCAAGGCTTGAATAAGTTGAATTTTCACAGGCTTTGATGTCAATTATACGGACCTAGGTTCGAATTGATTTCTGGGCATTTTCAATATGCGTTCTTGGTATGGAAGGGGTCGACCGCTCCAGGTTGCTATCACTTCTTGTTGTTTGGTGGCTTTTATTCTGTTTGGTTACGACCAAGGTGTGTTCAGTGGGATTGTGGGCAATGAAGACTGGAGAAAACAGTTTGGTTACCCTGATGACTCGGAAGAGGGTATCATTGTCAGTTGTTATAACCTGGGGTGTCTCCTGGGATGTTTGAGTAAGTCACACTGTTGAGGATTCGAACATGAAGATGGCTGACATGTCTAGTCAACTTCTGCATTGGCGAGAGTCTCGGCCGACGGAAGACGATGTGGCTCGCGATGGGTGTGGTGATTATCGGTGCAATCCTGCAGACCACAGCCTTCAACGTGCCTCATTTGATCGTCGGACGACTGGTGACTGGCGCAGGCACCGGATTGAAGACCAGCACAGTGCCCATGTACCAGGCCGGTAAGATTGACTGCGAACCAAAGTGCCATACCCATACCTAGTACTAACATCCCTCAGAAATGTGCGAAGGAAAAACCAGAGGTCGACTAATCTCTTCCGAAGTCCTCTTTACCGCCGTGGGAATCGTTGTCGCATACTGGTTTGATTTTGGCATGTCATTTGTGGGAGGGCCTATCGCCTGGCGACTCCCAATTGCCATGCAGATTGTCTTTGCCATCTTCGTCATTGTCTTGGTATTCGGACTCCCGGAGTCTCCTCGATGGCTCATGAATCACGGCCAGGAACAAGAAGCCATGGATGTTCTCTGTGCTGTGTATGATCGTGAGCCAGATGATGAATTCATCGTCAATGAGCGCAAGGGAATCATGTCTGCAATTGAACTAGAAGACTCAGTCAGCAAGCAGTCTTTCTGGAAGATTTTCCGCAACGATGAAGTCAAGACCGGCCAGCGAGTCTTGCTTGCTTGGGGTATTCAACTGATGAACCAAGTTGGCGGTATCAATTTGGTCGTGTACTTCGTTCCCAGTATGTATCCCATCCATGCCTCTTGAATATCAGTGCTAACATGTCCCAGCTGTACTTAAGCGCAACGTCGGCATGTCAAGTCAACTTTCTCAGATCCTGGGCGGATGCATCCAAATCATGTTCATGCTCGGCTCGCTACTGCCAGCCTTCAAATTGGACAGCATGGGTCGCCGCAAAACCATGATGATCGGCTCTTTCGGTCTCGGCTTCTGCATGATGATGGTAGCCGCACTACTTTCCCAAGTCCACCAACCCAACGGAACAGCTTATGCATCGGCGTCAGTCTCATTCTTCTTCCTGTACATGCTCATCCACGGCATGTCCATCAACTCCGTTCCCTGGGTCTATGTTCCCGAGATTCTGCCCTTGGAAGCCCGCACTAAAGGAACGGCAATTGGCGTCAGCTCCAATTGGCTGTGGAACTTCACCGTTGTTATGATCACGCCTGTGATCATCAATCGGATTCAATGGAAAGCGTACCTGATCTTCATGATCACCAACTTCCTTTTCATTCCCATCATCTATTTCTATTACCCCGAGACTAGCAATCTGCGCCTGGAGGAAATTGATTTGATCTTCGCTCGGGGTGGAGACCCTGTTGAGCAGGCGAGGAGAATGGCTGCGGAAATCAAGGCCTATGGACATCTCCAGGTTGAGCAGGACGAGAAAGTCGCTAGCAGTGTTGGAGTGGAGCGGGTATAGGGGCAATTTCCTGAAAAGCAGTATACCATCAGAGACATTTTGTGAAACATAGCTCACATTCCATATTTCAACGTCCATATATTCCAGGGCATACGAACATGTAGCCCTAACATTTCCTGGAGAGGTTAGCTCATGACTCAGAACGGTAAGCGCTAGGCCCAAAGTTAGCGCAGAGCCTCAAAAGTGGGGATTCCCCTATATAAAGACCTGACCCAACCCTGACTGCAGACTGTTGACTCTCATCCCAAAACACCTCCAAGGCTTTACAATGACCGCCAACCCACCAGAAGACTTCCTCCAGGGCCCAGCATCAAACGCAACCCTGCACAAAATCGACTTCGAAAAAACAACCCCGCCCATCCCCGCTTTCAAAGGCACATTCGCCGCAGTAGTCGACAACCTCCTCACAGAATCCGAATGCAAAACCCTGCTAGAATTAGCAGAAGAATCATCCCGAACTAAACTCCCCGACTCAACCCTCTCACCACCACAATGGGAGCGCGCAACAATCAACGCCGGCAACAATCGACAAATCATGTCCATCGAGTCGCGAAAAAGCGGACGCGTGATATTCGATACTGCCGATATCGCTGACCGCCTCTTAAACAGACTAATGCCATTCATGCGCGAGTGCGAGATCGACATCGTCAAGAACAAACCACTCATCACGGGACTGGGACCCGCGAAGCGAGGCGAGGAACTCCGTCTGAGTCGGTTGAATGAGCGACTTCGCTTTCTGCGGTATGAAGGTGGTGATTATTTTCGACCACATTGGGATGGATGTTATGTTACTCCTGATGGAAAGGAGAAGTCGCTTTTCACGATTCATTTGTATTTGAATGGGGATGGGGAGCAGGATATGGAGGAGTTGGGGCCTTGTATTGAGCGGGCACAGAAGAGGAATTGGTTGTTCCAGAAAGATGGAGAGATTGATTTGGCGGAGGTGGGATCTGAAGATGTTAGTGATGGGACGGTGGAATCTCATGATGAGAGTGATGTGCTTCTTGGGGGAGCTACTTCGTTTAGTGATGGGTTGACTTCGAAGGAGGCTGTGCGTGTGTTTCCTAAAACGGGGTCTGTTTTGATTTTCCAGCAGAGGAATTTGTTTCATAGTGGTGACGATGTGTTTAGGGGTGTTAAGTATACTGTGAGGACGGACGTTATGTACAGGAGCGACTAAGCACAAGATAATTTATCTATGTGGGGTTTTATCGATCTTGAATAGTTTTCATTCTCTTTGCAGCGACGAGGAGAGGAGGTTATTCTACCCGTTGTCTGTCTACCCTATTGCCCAGTCCAAATTACCTCCTAGGCCGAGCGGCCTTTATATCGATTTGGCTTGTTTGATTTCCTCCTCCTCCAAGTGACCGCTGATTTTTGGCGCCTCTTGGGAAGCTATGAACCATTGCGCCATTTCAATTTTCGACTTATATGTTTTGATCTTCACTCGCTTTTTGGGTGTCCCTTTTTCGGCCCAGGCGAGCTTGCGCTTCAGGCTGGGCAGCCAGCTGGTCACAAACTCCAGGGCACTCTCACCCATCGTCGCTTTGGCATCGGCTTCTTTCCCCGCTTTTGGGAGGGTGGGTCCCGATCTAGTTGTCCCAGATGGCTCCCCACAGATCCAACGAGAAGTCGCCGTACTCCCGCACGAGCTCGCGAAAGGCGTCGCGCCATTGGAGCTCTTGCATGGCAGTGACCACAAATCGAACTGCCAAGTTCCTCATCGGGTCGATCGATCCGTACTTTGTGGGTGTGTTCTCGTCGACGATACCGAGGCAGGCGACGATGATACTGTCCATTTTGTTTCCCCGGGGGCCGGAACACAAAATATGAGAGGGAGGAAAACCATGGATCCTCAACAGGACAGGATGGCAAAGTGGAATCACCCCGTTCACGTTTGCAAGGACATAGAGTTGCACTTGCTCGACGAAAAAGGGCGTCCAATCTTGCACGCGGGAGTCCCCCTGCGGCATTTACCGGTCATTGAAGTTATAAGAACAGGCCAGCCCCTCGAGACTTGGAATTTCCAGGCCTTCAAACTCGGGCAAGCATCGTTGGAGTAGCTTGACTTGATCGTCTCTCTTTCCATTCCTACCACGAGAGAGCCTGCTTGAGGAAGTTGATGACCGCCCTCTTTGATGACCAGATGCCGGTTGCACATCAAGAGGCAGTTGGTAGAACACCCTTAGTCTTCTGCTTGTTCCAATAACAATTTCCGCATGCAGTGACCGTACGAGTGTTATCGTGAAAGCGGATGCAGTGGCCCAAGGGCCTTCCCTCTTCTTGCACTTCTCACATTCCTGCTCGGCCAGAGTGCCGACAACCTGAATTAGGATTGACTCAGCATTGGAGACTTTGTCAGATCCCCTTTCGTCAAGTCGTTTTCCGGTATAACTCTGACCTCCATTGCTCATAGGTCAAGATGGGCCGGATCAAAAGGTCTTCCGGACCATGATCGGTGGGTTGCTCGGTAGCAGCTTGCTCGGTGGTATTAAAGCCGGCAGTATTGTTGCTGGATTGGGAGGTCTCGTTTTGCTCGGTAGCGAGAGCAAAATCGAGAAGGGGCGACGGGACCGTATAGTCTCCGTTGTACAGAAATTCGCAGAATCGATTGAAGGTAGGCTCATCAACATGAGACTAATTGACCAAATTCTCCCTAGACCCTCTCATTTCTCATTAACAAGAACGTTGAGCGCAGGAGACGCGCTCGAGACGATGGCTGAATGGACTTGCATTTCCCTCTTGTTCGTGCCGACGAGGAAAGTAAACATTGGTGAGCCGACCTCGGGAGAGCCCTGGGGTTAAGTAAGCGGATGAAATGTATACTGAAATATACCCATTTATGATTATATCATTAATTTTGAAATGGTCTAAGAGAACAGAGTGAGGAAAGTTTGAAGATGCAAAGATGAAAAGACTTGGGGTGTTTTGATGTGACGTGGATAAAATCGTTTCAATATTGGTTTCGTACAGCTTGACTCTTTTACTCTCACTTCTCTCTGGGTTTATTTCTCTTTCCTCTTCAATTTGACACTATCGTCGTTAATTCTAAAGTTCCTGCTCTTCTCTTCTTTACTTTTGAAGACATCTTCTTTCTCAATCATCTCTCCACTTCCCACTTCCCCCTTCCTTGTTTCCTTTTCCTTTTTCCTCTTTCCTCTTTCAACTTTCAACGTTCGGCTTTCGACTTTCCACTTTCCACTTTCAACTGCCATCTACAACATGAATGTCGATCTCGAGTAAGCTCTACATCCTTTCCACCCATGGACATTTCTTTTGCTTACAAAACCTCTAAAGCCATCGCATGATCGATATTCACCCTACTTGTCGGTCCCGACAAGAGGGAGATAAGCATACACTAGGACATCCTCCCAGATACCTCGCATGTTCTCAGCGCTCTAGTCCGCGGGAACATGCGAGAGGCGAAGGAGCAGAGATCTGACTGGTCCCACGTGAATGAGGGGGCCTTCATCCGGTTCTCCCAGTTTCTCTACGGACGGGACTACAAGGTCCCGCCCCTAATTGTATTCGACATCGCCTCTGAAGAGGATGATGGCCTCGAACTCCAAAACGGGGAAACAAGCGCAACCACCAAAGACTGGAATCGTAACCAAGACTCTCCTGAACAATGTTGGCCGACATTCAAAGACTCTGCTTCTTCTTGCTCTCACTTCACTCGTTCATTTTCGCTTCCCTTTCTCACTTCTCTCTACATTTTCCACTTCCACTCTCCACTTCCACTTCCACTTTACTCTCCACAAACTACCAATCTACTACAATATGGATACAAACTTTGAGTAAGTCTTTTGTTCTTTCCACTCATGGATGTGGCTCTTGCTTACTCAACCTCTAGGGTCACAACCTCGCCGATATTCACGATTCTTGTCGGTCCCGACAAGAAGAAAGCATACATACATTCGGCCATGCTGGCGAATACCTCCGATGTCCTCAATGCACTAGTCCACGGGGGCATGAAGGAGGCGAAGGAAAAGAAAGTCGAATGGCCTCACGTCGATGAGGAGACGTTCTCCAGGTTCTTCCAATTTGTCTATGGAAGGGACTACGTAGTCCCTTCCCCAATTGTACTCTCCATCCCCGAAGACGCCGACAACTCCCACCCGGAGAACGATGACACGAACCCAAGCCCCGAAGAGTCTGACTGGAATCGAACCTTCTCCCTCCAGGAGAACTGGCCTGAGTTTGGGCCTCTTTACATCCAAAGCTATGAGGATCACCATTGGGTCGATGACGAGTTTCCTCATGCTCAGATCACATGGCAGCCATCACCAACATACGCCAACCAGGACTGGACCCCATTTTTTACCAAACAGGCCCAACTGTATGTCGTGGCGGATATGTATCTGGTCGAACCGCTCATTCGTCTGGTCCTCTTGAGGACCTACAGTTTCCTGAGACAATTTGAGCTTCTCGAAACCAACATGGACACTGTCATTGATTTCATCTACCTCGTCTACGAAAACACTGCCCCGAGGTACGGTGATCGAGTTGATCGCATGAGAGACTTAGTGGCTCGCTATGTCGCCGTGGTTGCTCGCGCTTTCGAAAAATACGAAGCCTTTACCCAACTTCTTGAGGACCATGGCGATTTTGCCGCTGATCTGTGGAGGGTAGCCTGGGGACACTAGATCCCACCAGAGGCCATGGAGGCGATCCATCATCACAAAGACGTCCGGGGAAATTCATCATTCCGCCCCCCCCCGTTTCTGTTCCTTTTCCTTAGGCAGTCAGACATGAACAAATTTTCCTTGGCCTCATATTGCATTGTTTCAAGCTACACGTAATTCTACTTCTACCAACACCCCTATTCTCTAGTCTCTACCCCTTCCCATTGTTCCCACTCGTCACATCACTGAGAAACCCCAAAATGTTCCCACATCCACATCTTCGAGCTTCCCTTAGTTCTCCGTTCGCCTCGATTATCGGGACTCTTTTATCCTCGGCAGGTCGCTTCACCATTCATGGTTTCATCATGAATGAGCTTGTTTCAAGTCCTCTCTGTACAATCCAGCCTACTTCACCCCGCAGGGCCCTCCCATGTTTACTTTCCTCGCCGTCTCCACCCAGCAAAGCGATGCCATCGAACCAAATGATGCCGCCGGATTCAATACCGAGCAAGATGCTACCGACCAAGCCACCGATCATGGTCTAGAATAAGACCTTTCCAACTGCCCAATCATGACCTCTGAGAAATACATAAGGATGCCAGACACCCCCACGATGCTAGCCTGTTTTCGGACACCTGGAGATCCAAAGCCTCGTGGAGCTGGCTTGGTCCTACAACTACAACTTCAAGGACCACTGTGCTGCAGGGGGACTCAGGCGCGCAAGACTGGACTCCTTATTCTCTGGAGTAGGTGCAACTTTATGCACTAGCAGATATGTACGGAGTCCTGCCAACCTGCCACCTAGTCCTCTTGAGGACATGTGAGTTCCTCAAAGATTTCGAGTTCTTGGGCAACAAACTGGACAGACCTCCCAGAAATCCTTGCGATAAGGGTCAACGCCTACAACAGCGGAGCGACCCGACAGAGATCAGTGGATCCACCAAAATCGTAACCGCCAAACCACTGAAGGGAAAACTTGTTGTCACGGCCATGATTCCCGTTGACGGATCGTGTGACGCCGCAGACATCCGGGGAGGTCATACAATTTGGTGCCATGATCATGCAACAACTCGAATGAAGTGGCGACTTCCGTGAGCTGCTCTGGGTCTATGGTGATTCCGCTTTTCATCTGTGGGAGAAATCTAAGGCACACCTAGTCCAACGCGTTGCGGTGAAGGCAATTCGAAGCATGTACGAAGGGAGCTTGTTAGGTAGTGAAATTTGCGTTGACCTGAGCATAAGAGGTATTTGAAAACATTGCACAAAGGAGACATCCTGTAAAATTGTAAACCGGCACCCGTAGAATCCTTCTTAGATCGCCCTTCGTAGTTGGCGCGTTAACATTGGTCTACGAAGGGGCAGAGCGGCCAGGTCGACAACACCGGGTAGTGGGGCGATAAGCCTTGGCAGTGGTCAGGATTGGTTGGATATGTGACAGGATCCACCTGTAATAAATGTAAAAAGCCTGGTTGGCCCAGTGGAAAAGGCGCTGGGGCGGTTCTAAGCCATCCCGGTTCTGAACCGTGTGGTGGCCTGTCTTTCGAGAGACCCTGGTTCGAATCCAGGACCGGGCACTGCTTTTTTTTCTTTCTTCCAAACAAAGATAAGAGAGGTTAAGAGGAAGTTAAGGAGCAACTTTTCAACTCCCACCTCCAATAGCTCAATTGGATTATGCACGCAGGGTTCGCCTCTTCCCTCCGGGGTTGAGTTCCTCACTTCGGTGTTGAATAGCCACCTGCTAGCGTCAACTGTGCCAGTAATTTGATGCTTGTGCGTTCGAGTCTTGACGGAGTCGATTGGAATTTATTCCTTTCTTTCCTGAAGACGCATTTAAAGCCTGTCACTTCACTGGATGGTGAAAGCCGGAGGATAAGCACAACTGGTCTCCTGCGCACGGCCAACTCATATGAAGCTCGTGAAAAGGGAGTTGTAGTTTCTGGAACTCCAACAAGAGGAATAGCTGCCTGTTAACATCCTATCTTTTTTTTCTATTCTTCTCTAAATACCGTACCTAAGTGTTGTGTAGGGTGTCCCAATCCCCGTTTGTAGATATCCGCTCCCCGCTTCTCCCTTCTCTCTTCTCTCTCTCTCTCCCCCCGCAGGCAGTCAATACAATCGGTTCTGTCCGCGTCCTCTTTTGCCCTGTAGTCTCAACACTAAGTTCTAATGATAACAAAAGGAGCAGGGAATATCAGTTGGTTTCCTGAACAAAAGGAATGTAACGATGGAGTCTTCAGGCAGTAACTCTCAAGTTCCATCCGATTGATAGGGCTGAGCCAGGGAAAACGCCAAGAGACCACAACGAAGGATAGTTGGCCGACAGACCCCTTCTTCACCGAACCGCCTCGACTTGACGTATCGAAGGTTAAATTAAACCACTGAAGACAAAATGTAAATTGGCAAATAATTGTATCGCTGTTCTTCATTGTGCTAAGCTAAGACTAATGAAGGGCAGAAAGGGTTCTTGACGCAAGACCCAGTAGTAACCCTTCGCATAATGGATCTTTTATCTCTCACTGACCCTCCAAAAATCGGCAGCAAAAGCCTCTTGAAATGCAAGAAGCCCGAGGTAGTAGATAGAGGTCAGCTCACAGATGACGGGCCATACTTCGTCTGGTTGCTGGTCTGCGACCTTGAGCATAGCCTTTCTACGCCTCAGTTGGGGCGGAATACTGACTCGCCAACTGTCTCATTGCATCCACCCGATCTCGGCAGGTTGGCATTGTGTGCTCAGAGACCAGATGGATGAAGTTGAGAATGGCCTTAATTTTGATCTCGTGGAGCCTGAGTTGATAAAGAGAGACCGCGAGGTCCTCAAAAGCACAAGCCCACAAAGGGGCTGGACATCATACATGTCTGCGAGCATGTAGATTTGGAGTTGCTGGGTCAGGAAATCGTTCCAGTCCCGATGTTGGTGTGTTTCATCTGGGAACCAGGCGTAGTCGGCTCTGGCGTTGGAGTCCCATCAATATTGGTCGAGGGCTGGGATATTCATCCACGAGATCGTCGGCCAGTTTCGCCCCTCGTATTGGTTGTTGGCGAATTTCATCCCGGAACCAGGCGTAGTCGGCTCTGGCGTTGGAGTCCCATCGATATTGGTCGAGGGTCGGGATATTCATCCACGATATCGTGGGCCAGTTCCACCCCTCATATTCGTTGAGGGCGGCGATTTCAGCCCTTTGGGATTTTTCGTTTCCCCGATCGTCGGGGGTGCGTCGAACGGCAAATGTCGGCATATTGTAGTCGGCATAGTAGAGATACTGACGGAAGCGGATAAACGTTTCTTTGTCCACATCGATCCACTCGCTCTTGCGCTCATGCGCCTCTCTCATGTTCCCGTTGACGAGGGCGCCGAGCGTGCGAGACGCGCCGGCAAGAATGTTGGAATGGATTTTCATCTCTGCCCTTTCAGCACCGACTGCCACGATGAACATAGGCGATTCGATAGCCCTAGGGGTAATGTTAGTAGATGAAGTGTAGAAATGATCCGAAGCTTACTTGTTCATGGTTGTTTGGCTCATGTTGAAGGAGCTTGAAGAAGATGAGACAGCGGGTACCTTCAATGAATTCCCCGATCACTTTCAGGGTTGAACCTTGCATAAGCTCCGCGGGTTCTTTGAGATATTGAAGAAATGAGATGATTTCGATCAGTTCGGAGGATTCCATCGGAATTTATGGTAAGAATGAGAATAGAATGGGGATAGAATGAGAGGAAGGAGAGGGAAGAAAGGAAAGAGAAAGCAGGTGAAAAGTGAGAAAGAGGTTTGCTGTGATGACATGAAGATATTGAGATGGAGAAGAATGATTTTTGAAATGTGCTCTGTGAAGTGAATGTGAGTATTTGCAGGCTTCTCCAAAAGCCTAAAGGACATCAAGCCTGGCATGCGCGGCCAGAGCTGGGGACTAATCCTCGTTCCTTCTGTTTCCGTTCCGTTATCCCACCGCTATGGAAGCCATGCTACTCCATGCACATGACCGTAGCAGATTTTGTGGGGAGATATACAGACGGAAATACGGAAGCTGGAGTGTTTGACTCCTTGAATACTGTCTGTGAATATGAATTCTCAAAGGGGTCATAGATTCCTTTAGACTGGTGTCAATGAGATAAGTATCCTAGTTCCGTTCCTCCATTGCAATTTGGAAATCATCGGCCACATTCGCTTAATTTCAGGATTGATCTTGGAGTGCTCGGTCATCAGTGTGACTTTTTCCGAGTTGTTAGTTGCTGATTATCCTGTCTCTGGCTGGCAGAAGTGCGGAGCACCAACGTACGAAATTGTTGGCCGATTTCGTTGCTCAAATTCTTCAAAGTCGATGATGACTGCAGTGCTTGCAAATTTATCTTTCCCCCCTTTGTTCTCGGGAGTGCAATGGATGGTAAAAGTCAGCATTTTAAAGGAATTCACGGAAGTGTGCGAAGGTGTGTTCATCAACGTCAAGCCACTCGGTCTTCCGTTCGTGTACTTCTTTCATGCCCCCATATACTTAAGTAATAGGCAGACAAAACACAAAAAGAGATGGACAGCTGGCAAGGGGAATCTAAGCTAAAGACTTCAGGAGGGGAGAAGCAAGCGCAGGAAGAAAGGACCAGCGCTAATCTCACCGTTCCCAGAAACGCATATAAATATTCCTTTTCATCATATATTATGGTATCAATTTATTCTATCCTCTTCTAAAGTTGTAACCTGATTACCACGAACTGGCGAATCTCTCCTTTCATTCCTTTTATTCCTGTATCCATCGTACAAACTGGCTAGTTTCCCATACCTATTCCACGAACGGGTAATCCCACGCGTAGCCTGACTCAGATCTATCGTATGGCAAATAATCATTGCCACCGGCGAAGTCTTTGACGTCACTGGGTGTTATTTTGGCGTTCGCTGGATTGAAATCCGTGGAGAAGGAAAGCGAGAGTTGCAAGCCGCTTTTGCGTTCGATTAAAGAGCCCAAATCAACTATGAGCGGAATGGTCAGTGTGCGTGGATCGAGTATAACGTTTATTTGGGAACGGTGGGACGAAAATCGGAGGGTTAGATCTTACCAGTGCGGCGTGTTTTCAAATCAAAGCCATCAAGTTGCTGGATGGTCCTACCCTGGCTGAAAAATATCTCTCCACTTCGCTTACCGTACAAGTGGAAGATTAAAAACGTGTTTTGATGAACATTCCTGTGAGCAGTCAATACTGGCTAGCATTGCCGAGGAAATTGCAAATCGTACACAAAAAATGTATCATCCCAGCGCGGGTTGTCACGATTAGCGTACAAACTTTGCCACACTCTGCTTGGCATGGGGCTTCGTGTAATATGAGAAGGGATCTCAAGAAAAACACTGTAGACCTTCGGGCCTATCAGTCATAATCAACTTTGAACCAGGTTGTATTGGAGTAAACACGTATGGGCAATGGACCAAACTTACCAAAGAGATTGAACCGGGGTAAACCCACCAAAGACTTGACTGAGTCAATATTAACAAAGGTCATTCATTTCTCAAGTGGAATGTGAACAAATCAGTTGACTTACTTGTGATCATCAAATTTGGGGTTAGCTTCCAATACACTGAGCTGAGTCTGTCTTCTGCGTCCAGTCCAGCTTTTCCGCTTCTATGGAACCCATGGTATCTCCCTACCAGCCAGCAAATATCCTCGTACACCGCTGAAGCCTTGTCATACTTCTTCTGCTGTTCATATACGACGGCAATAATTTCTAGACACCTTCGCTGAAGGTCGTATGTCGACATTGGACGCCCTCGAGAACGATCTTGAAGCACCCGAGGAAGGATTTGGTTTAGAGAGTCATCTTGTGAATGATGACTAGACGCGAGCTCTGCAAGCTTTGCGTACTCCCGGTTAAGGTCCCTGAGGTCTTTACTCGCCATCTGATTCTGTTCCGTTTCAAGTTGGGTTAGGTACTTTCTAAGCTTCTCCACTGTGTCCAGAGTCTCTGTCGCTCGAGCGGACTGGGTCTTGTCTGAGATGAGGGCCCCGGCAGTTTTCGAATCCGACTGACGAGTGGGTTGGGTATCGTGCTTGGCCTCGTGCGTTCGAGATCCTGGAATACGGTCTGCTGGCGATTTTGCAATTTCTGCCCGGGGTCTCCGGCGATTCTCAGAGAAGCGGGGTATCCGGTGATTACTTCCCTCGAGGGCGTCACTATCTGTGACTGTAACCAGACCGATGGGGCCCCTGTTTCCGGCAGACCGGCCAACCCAGTCGTGTTTTAGAGCTTCCGCTGCATCAAAGCGTTGCCGAGGATCAGGGACGAGCAGGCTTCTGATAAATCCCCATCCCGGCTCCGATAGGCCGTCGGGCCGCGTTGGAAACCACAGTCCCCTGCAGCATTTCTTGTAATCAAATGGCCACCGCGGGAACGCAGCCGAAAGTGCCACTATCTCGAATACAACACATCCAAGTGACCATAGATCAACTTTGTTCGTGTACTTGTCGTTATCATCTTGTTGATCCACGTCACCATGAATCTCGGGAGCTGTGTAGATGGGCGTGCCTATTCCAGTTCGGAATTCCGTGCCGATTCTGTTGATTTGTTTGGATATTCCGAAGTCTCCTATTTTGACTGACCATTTGGGTCCAGGCGTGTCGATGAATATGTTCCAGGGGCCTATCAGTACCTGATGTGAGAGGTTCGAACAGTTCTGGTACTTACATCGGGTTTGAGGTCGCGATGTGCATAACCTTGTTCGTGCATATATGACAAACCAAGCAGCAGCTGTGCCGCGATCATCCTCACCTCGCTCTCTTTTAGACGCTGATTGACTTGGATCAAGCGCCTAAGTGTGCCACCAGGAACGTACTCCATGGCTATATAAATCGTCTTGGGGTCCTCAAACCAGCCATATAATTCGACAAAAAGTCCGGAGCGAATGTGCTAAGAACGTGAATCAAATGTTATCATCGTGCGATGATGATTGGGATATTTTGAATGCTGGGTCACTTACTCTTCGTGTGGAAAAGTCACTCAGCGCAGTCAATTCCCTCTGGTCTTTCATCTTAGCTTTCCGAACCGTCTTGACAGCTCTCACAGTCTGTCCGGTTTCTCTTCCACTCTGGAGTCTTTCTAGCCAAACAACGCCATATGACCCGCTTCCCAGTTCTTCGACCCTCTCCCACCGCTGTACCTGACCTGATCGTTGCAGGTCGGCAGGGAGCCGATCATCCAGAAATCTGTGCTCCACAAAATACGGTTCATGGTTCACCACTGCCTTCAGTTTGTACTCATGAACGCCCCCGTTGTACGGCATTTTCTACCAAGCTGGGGAGGTGCTCACTCGACGCGGACACGAGTGGTGGGTTGGGGGTCCAAGTCACATAAGCCTGATCTTTGCTGACTCTCTTATGCGCCTGGGCTAACGCAAATGGTAAGCGTTCCTAACCACCTGTGAGACATGATTGGTCAACCTCACCTGAATCTGGCTTGATCTGTGCGGCCCGAATTCTTCAGTGTATGATTGGCTGCGATGCGGTTTCGGGTTAGCCGCCAGCCCCCAATGCGACCCCTCAAACTGCGCAAAGGACCCATTAGGGGACGGGTACTCCCCACCTGATTCTATTATGAGTTCTTATGTTTACAGAAACTAATTCCCCCTCTGCAAATATCATCCATCCTCTTGGGATTTGTGCCCCATCAACAGGTCATCCTTGCACGGCCAGTGGCCTCCGGGTTCTTGACACGAATAACTATATTACGACTCTGGAACTAGGCATAAACTGACAATATGGACCCTGTTTCATTTGCGTGCGGTGTCCTGGGTGCCGCAGACGTTTGTCTCAAGTGAGATATCACTTCCCTCGTTATTTTCTTTCAACATGGCAATTTGACATCCACCTAGGTCTGGAAAGTACCTCATTCGCAAATTTGGAGACTACCGAAACGCCGAGCGGGACATCGTCGATATCGTGCTTCGCATGAAGACTCTCTGGCTGAAGACAGAAATCCAACTCGAGTCAATAAAAAAGCTGTGGGGATCATTTGATCCCCGACTGCAAGCTCTTTTCGACGAGCTGATCGGTCATCTTCAAAGCAAGCTTCAGATCGCATCCAATAGTCTGGATAGAGTAATGGACGGGAAGCAATGCGAAGGTGGAGCAGTGAAGAAGTTCAAAGCGGCGTATTTCAAAAAGAGTATCCAGCAAACTGTCCAGGAGCTGGAAGATTGGCAAGGGAGGTTTGAACCTACTTGGCTTCTAATCACTCTCGTTACCAGCCCGGCGATTGATAGATACCTGGAGGGGAAGAATGACCAGACAAGTGTGCCCACTGGAAAACTCAAGGAATTGAGGGATGCCATGAGCCGGAAGGTGGAAGCGAGACAAGGGTCCATTTTCATCAAGGAAGAAAACATATCTGGAGGTTACAGATCTCTCCCTTGGTCTGAAGTGTGCACAACGCGTCTGTCTGGCAGCGATAAAAGATTTCTTATTGATAAAATAACCTATCTCGACTCTGACATCAACCTTGCAACAGTGCATATCCGGGACCTAGCGAGGCGTTTATCAACCTCTGACCCTGCTGAGTTCGGAGTTCTTCGTTGCCGAGGTGTGATCAAGTCTTCAACCAGGGCTGGCACTAGCTTCAAACTCGTGTTCGAAATTCCTCCCACGCTATCCAGCCCGCAAACACTTCGCGAAATTCTGCTACACAAGGCTCCCCACCCTCTCAATCAGCGATTCCAGCTAGCTAAGCAGCTGATCAGATCTCTGATGTTTGTTCATACATTCGGATTTGTCCACAAAAGCATTCGCCCCGATACAATTATCGTTTTTCGAGAATCTGAGAAGATGCTTGGCCATTCTTTTCTCACCGGCTTTGAGCGATTCAGACCCGGAAATGCAGAAACACTGCTGTCAGGGGACTCGAGCTGGGAGAAGAACCTCTACCGTCACCCTAAGCGCCAGGGGATACACCCTGAGGAGAGATACATAATGCAACATGATATCTACAGCCTTGGGGTGTGCCTTCTTGAGATCGGGCTGTGGAACTCGTTCGTGCGCCCAGCAGACGGCAGCGGCATTGAGTCTAGTGAAAGCCTGAAAAATGTCAAAGAAGCACTTGTATCAGGGAACAGGCCAAGCCTTGTGAAAGATGGATTGGTGCAGATCGCTACCAAGCGTCTTTCGGGATTGATGGGACAGCGCTATGCCGATATTGTTCTATCCTGTCTGACGTGTCTCGACCCTGGCGATACCAATTTGTTCGGAAAGGAGGAGGATCTGGAAGATGAGGATGGAATCGTTGTGGGTGTTCAGTTTATCGAGAAGGTATTGAGCATATCGCCTGTGAGGGTCTTATTCTTTGCTAACTATGACTGCATGCAGGTGCTTTTACAGATTGAAGATATACGTGTTTGAGTGGGGAAACTTGATCTAGCAGGGAAAAAGCGGCTGACAGATACATTTCTAGATTGTTGTAAAAGACGGCGTGGCTGGCTTGGCTTTGTTGGAAGTGACGTTCTGACATTGAGAGTTATTTTCCTAAAAGTATACGAGTAGATATTTAATTATCCTGAAGTCCCACTGTCCAAAACCCGAACTTCCAACTTTGGAAGTTTACGATACTACCTCCAGGGCTAGGTATGCCTTAAATTCCCAGTCGGCATCAAACCTTGAAACCTTCATTCGGTTCTAGGTTACTCATAGCCCACCGTCAAAAACTTGTTACCCAAAGGCCTCTTTGATGAACGCCTCACCTTCAGTGATATCGGGATCATGGGCCCAGTTAGGAGTCTTGATATGAACAGCTCGGTGTGATAAAAGATCCATGACCGTGATAGCTTGTTGTATCTGGGAGTCGAAGTGTTGCAAGGAAGGGAGAATTTCGCAGATCTTCTGGCCCCAACTTAAGTTGTTTTCAGCGACAAGAATCCCAATGGCGACTGCAGTCAAGCTTTTGGAAATCGAGGCCATATTGTATATCGTATTTTCATCAGCCTTCAAGCCTAATCCGGTATCGTGGTGTCCGAACGATGTAGTCTGGACCTCATTGCCTCGCATCACTCCATGCGAAGCACCAGCGGATCGAACTGTGTATCAGGATCCACTGGTGTCACAGAAAGAGTTTCGTCGGTGATATTTCTGAGTCTCACGCTCACCGAAACATCTGCATTGCTTACACGCCAGTATACAGAAGCCAAAATGTCTTTGTCTGAGCAGCATTATAGCCAAGCCACGGCTCACGTGCGCAACGGACCAGGCTCAACCCTCAACGCACCAGCTGCCGTGCCCACCAGGCCAGGTTTTCCTCCGAGCGCGAATATCGGCACTACCGGTACGCATTTCAGTCTTCTTGTGTTGATAGATGACCAACCCACATAACACAACATACCGAAGTACTGACGTTGTTTTTGAAACGCCAACAGAACCCCCTATCTCGATACCCTCGACATCCTCACCAATTCAACTATCCCCAAGCACCTTCGACGAACCGCCAGAAGATCCGACTTTCGGTGAGTATGGGGCTCCGCAACAGGCACCAGGGTTCTGGGCTCGGTTAGCCAAGGCGTGCCCATTCCTCGGGGGTGAGGGATTTAAGCTCACCCCGGGCACAGCATTGAACACGATCTGCAAGATGGAAGCTCAACGAGAGCCCATACTAAGCGGGTACCTTGGGTACCTCAATTCACTGCACCGTAGCCCATATCAATGGAGTGCTGGAGGGTCCCAAATATGCACCAGAAAATTTGTAAATTTTTCGAAAGGCTGGGCTGAAGCCCTTGAAGACTTTGGAGGCTTTTCATGTTTGGGTTCTCGGTATGAGGAAGGCGGATGGGGCCTCTAGAAAGAATTCCAAACGTTAGCCAGAAGCTTTGATTTTGGTCCTATTGTCCCTTTTCGGCAATCGGCGAAGCGGCATCGGGAGGCCCTGGAGGTTGAGTAAGCGGATGAAACACCCGTGGACGGAGAGAGTCTGAAGCTTACCCAATTTCGACGTTCACTGTGAAATAGACTTGCCTGGACGTAATAACTGAGTGCTTGTGGCGAATAGAGAAATCATAGTGGTTTGTATATATGAGAAAGATGGGAAGAACAAGGAGGGAAGGAGAATGAAGAAAGATGTTCTGGGGAGTTACTTAAGTAGGAATACAGAAAGATGGAGCATGCTCGGTTTGAGCTTCGATTTATGGTCTGAAAATATGAATGGCCCATCGTTTGGGTGAGATTGACTTCTTAAAGGAAACCTCAATCGTGTTCCTGTTGAGAGAGCAAGAAGACTGAACCAAGAAATTGATTGCGAGAGAGAAGAAGAAGGAAGAGAGGGAAGCTAGGAGGCTGAGCTATCTACTACTAGGGGTTGGGCAAACACCTTCCACAACAGTTCCGCGCTCATTCCAAATGATGCTCCTTGGTGAATTCCATTATGAAATCATCTGCCAATTCGGGGACATCTTCCAGCAGCTGCTGGAATTCCTCGCAATCGGGAACCTCCTCCTGATTATTCGCCAGGTACCGCGAGATGAGTTCCCTCATGGGATCCTTGGTCACGGATCGTGGGGGGGTGTTGTTGTAGATGTATCTGGCGAACCAGATGAGGCCCTCCATCTCGGGACATTCCGGGGCGTGAATACAGTATCTTCTTAGGATACTGTATGCCCTGAAACAGGCAAGGCGGCAAAGGGGAATAATTTGGTATGTATCTCCAAGCACATAGAGCTTGGCGTGTGCCGCCAGAGCTGGGGACCAATCTTCATCCCTTCTGTTGCCGTCTCCGCACCAAGTCCACAGTGCGCCGGGGTAATCGTCGCTCGTAGCCCAGTCGTTGATGTAGGGGATTTCAAAGTGTTGTGGACCACCCCAGGAATTGAAGATCACCAGGTGTTGAGGGCCAAACTCGGGGATCTTCTGGGCGAGGGGAGGGATTGGTGGAAATGGGACTTTGAGGGGCTCTGGGACTCTGTAATCTTGACGGTAGGCAAAGTCCATAAAGCGGTAGAAAGTTTCCACATCGACCTCGGGCCATTTGACTATTTTGTCTTTTGCCTCTTTGAAAGGGCCTTCGAGAAGTACCCTGAGGACCGGCGATTGCCTGGAGATGGCGTAGGCGTGGGGCCGGACTTCATGTTCTTCAGGCCCCACGACGAAGGTGACTAGAGGAGATGCGAGTATTCTGAAGATGAGTTAGCGAAACCAAGATACCAAGATGGGGAAAAAGGAAACCTTACTGCTGAATGTCCATGTTGGAAGTGTTGGGAGTAAATTGAAAGTCCATCTGAGGTTGAAGAATGGAAGTGGGAAGAAAGGGAAAGTGGGAAGGAAGAGGTATTAAATAGGGTAGAGAGGTGAGGTCCTTCGTAGAGGACTACAGTCTACAGGTGAACCCTGGAATGAGTCCCGCGATGGAATAGTCAATGTCAAGTGAGAGCTTCATTTCATTTCAAAGTATTACTTTGTTAGTCTGTGAATATATGATTTTCAATCAATTGGTTTCCCAAAGAATTGGAATATATGCTTTAGAGATCTAAATATCTAATGCTAAGATATTCGGTTCATGTCAGGATTCTGACTGACGTGTATACATATATTCTTCCCCCTCTCTCCAACTTCTTCTCCTCTTCTTCATCGCCCCAATCTCCACAACGCCCTAGGGTAATCGTTGCTTGTACCCCAGTCATTTATGTAGTCAAGCTCAAAGTGCTGTGGTCCACCCCAGTAGTTGAAGAGTTTCAGGTGCTCAGGGTCAACTTCAGAGATGTTCTGGTGGTGGGGAAGAATCGGTGGGAACGGTACTTTCGCGCTCTTGGGCTTGCTGTACGGCATTCTGTGCATTGGCCATGGCGGCCTGCTGCAGAGCCTTTCATCCTCGGCATGAAAGCCAAGGTCCTCAAACGCAGTAGTCTTGGCGTCGGGGTTGGCGACGCCATCAGGAAGATATATTCTGGGGCGTGGATACAGTATCTTCTCAAAATACTATATGCCCGGAAGCAGGTAAGCCGGCAAATCGGGAGTATTTGGTATGTATCCCCAAGCACATAGAGTTTGGCGTGCGTCGTCAGAGCAGGAGACCAGTCCTCGTCCCGTCGATTCCCGTCACCACACCAATCGGGCTTGCCGAGTTGAACGTTTTCTCCAGTAGCAGCAACAGCACCATCGCCTTGTGCCTCATCGGTCTTGATTTTGCGCCCAGTGAAGTGAGAGCACAAGCTGAAGAGTGGAAGTGGGAAGAAAAAGGAAAGTGGGAAGCGAGAGGTGTTTGATAATTGTCCGGATGGGCTTGATTTCCCCTTTTTTTTTGGCGACGATTATAATGGTGAACATAGGCATGTTGATGGCACGAGGCTAGTTCGAACGAAGGCCTGGCAGGCAGTCAGCTTAGTTGAGAATGGTGTCCACCCACGTAGTAGGTTACCTCTGGCAAGTGAACTTGCGTCAGATTCCAACTCAGTGTCATCATCAAAAGCTTTGACTTTCATCACCGAAATCGTTGGCTAGATTCGCTCGACATCTCGCTTGATCTCGGAGTTCTTGGTCATGAGTGTGTAGCACTGTTTTCGAGCTGTTGTTGATTATCCTGCCTGTGGCAGAGGTGAGCACCAACGGCATCTGATCGTCTTCTTCTTCCACAAACTCGTAGAATCGTGAGGGCCCTTCGTCATCACCTATTTTTGATAAGAGGTTGAACAGTTCAAGTGGAAGTGAGAAGCAAGTGGAAGTGAGAAGAGAGTGAAAGTGGGAAGAGATATCAATTAGGGAGTAGGAATACATGTGAAAAGAATCCGAGACCAGCTAGGGTTCAGACCGGTATAAACAAGTGTCTCTTCTTTTCTTCATCTGTAAACGGCGGACCTGTGAATTACTGTATCCGGTTAGCTTTGCCTTTTTAGGTTTAGCGCCCAAATACGCTGTTTTGTAACCTCTCCCGACGTCGCCTCGACATGAAAGACCAGATCTCGCCCTTTCAGCCTGGACTCAGCCTCAGAGGTGTATGTGAAGAACAACGCCGGCGTGCTGTGGCCCCAGGTGCCGGATCCCAGGGCTGAGTCTCCCTGCCGTCCCAAGCTGCCTACTGAGCGGCCTGGATAGGCATGTCAGGAGGCCAGCTTCGAAGTATCACAGAAGCTTCACCCTCCCACCGAGGGTGAGCTCTCACATCATGCAAGTCGAAGTTCCAAGCCTTCGCAACCCGGTTATCTGGTCGATATGGTTCCAGTGGATAACATTCCCATCCCAATGTGATGTCAGTATTATTCTGACAATAGAGCTTGAACTCAGTCGCAGAATGGCCTTCCACTTCGAATTTCATACTCTTCAAACAAGGCATACGTCGGGCCGCATGGCCAAGCGATATGAGAAGCCGATGGAAATATTCCTCGGTTCTCAATTCCGGTAATCCCCATCCCGCCTCAACATCGCATATTTCCTTTTCCCAGTCCTCTATCTTGTCGATTGCTGTCTGGGCCTCCGGCGTGTGGTGGAAAGTTGTTTCCCCTATTCAGTTTATTTGTTAGTTCATTTCAGCTTCTAGATCAATCTATATTGATTATTCTTGCTCCCTTCTTCCAAGAGATATGGAATCTTACCTGAAGGATAGCAGGATGGCACAAACTCAATCTCCAATGTCTTCAGATTAGGCCAATTCAAATGTAAAGAGTCTGGTTCGGGCTGGCCTGTTTCATCCAGAGGACACATAAAGTCGTATGGAACACGAGTGTTATTCAACTTCAATTCTTCGAGATGAACGCTCAGATGTCGCAAATTTATGCTCATGCTATCAACTCCCGAAGGGATGACATCGAGCGCAGGCATGGAATATTTCCATGGACTGTCTTCCGGTCCTTCATATTGTAGCACTCTTAGGCTCCTTGGAATAGAACCGATAAGAGAAGATAATGCTGTGTGGCTCTTAGCTTAGGGCTTAGGATAGTTCACGGTAAAAACTTAAAAGGTTATAGCTTACCTGCACGACGTAATTGTATATACTCCAGGTGGTCCGGACGAACCCATTCGTTAAGATTCAGCTCTAATTGAACAAGTTTCGGGCAGTGTTGAATAATAGTTTGTACTGCACCCGTCCAAATTTGATGATGGTCGCCCCAGCCGGGATCATGGTTTTTGAACGAGAGCTTCTCAATGCATGGAGCAAATGGTAAATCATTGTTGAGAAACTGCGCCCGATACGGGGGGACGGAGAATGTACGTCCTGTTTTATAATCCCAACAATATTCACCGGCGATGTCCCAGTCCTCGGTGCGTGGTTCCGGTGCAGGGCCACTTGGCCGCCCTCGAACGGCTAGATTCAGTTTCAGATAGGGCGTCTGATTCGACGCCCATGAGTGAAGTGTGTGGAAAAGGCTGAGCATAGCCGTCTGAAAAGCTAGATCATTGGCCTTCCTCACAGGGTTTTCGATACAGTAAGCTTCGGGTTCCTTCCACTCTTTGCGTGTAGTCCAATCCAAGAGTTCGTAAGGGACAAGGATATTGTAGTCAAGATTTCGGATCCAGGCTTGCCTTCGAACACCATCACCAGATGTGAGCCTTTGGAAATCTGCAAGAGAAATTCCGGGTTGGTCCTCTTCTTTGTGCTCATCGTCACTATAGACAATCAGACTGGAGTAAATAAAGGACTCAAAATTCCTCTGCCAGAGGCGACAAACACAAGTGCAGGGGACTAGCGAAGTCCCATCGTTTTTCAGAAATGTTGCGATCAGGTGTAAGATTTCAGGGGGCAGAGGTACAGTCATGACGCAGCTGAGTTGTTTTGGCGAAGAGTAAAGCTAGGGAGTTGATTGTATCGTATACGATGGATCTGAAGTAATACTAATCCAAAGAGTGGCAAAGAAGGAAAAGAAAGACAGATGAAGTTGAATGAACGAGAAACAGATTAAAGAAGATCCAATCTACACTTTGAAAAGTCCAATTTTACAATTTGAGCCTTGACCGCCTTTCTATGTCTCTCTTTCTGCCGGTCGTCCTTCCATCAACTGGGATGTATGTACCGAGTACGGAGCATCTATAGATGGAGTACGGAGCGTGCTCGGGTGCAGAATAGGAATAGTGGTGTTACTGGGCAGTGTCCAAAGTTACGGGTGGAAAGGAAGCCGTCTCTGGCGTCAAAAGTGGTCATTTTCGGCGTCATTTTCACAGGTCCTCATATTCTATATGTGAACAAGACCCAGAAATTGATAATTTCTCTTCCCTTCTACAACACACATTTACAAAATCCTTCAACTCAACTCCCATCCCTTGCGCGATCGCATGTCAGTAAACCAATCCTGCACATATGAAACCCCAGCATGAGGCCCATAGAGGTCTGTTTCCCACTGAGGCAACGGGGCAGGAAGACCAGTCTCTTGCAAACAGGTCTCTCGCAACTCTTCAATACTGCCTCCACGATCATAGATGAAAGATTCATCGATCTGTGTGCGTTGCAGTCGGATTTGGGTACGCAGCGTCTCGGTCTCTACATCGTTCACAGAGAAATCGTCGTTCACCGCAACACCGTACCCAGCACGAGCTCCCTCGACCGTCACGAGTTTCCGCTGAACCTCCAATGCAACTTTTTCGGCAGGGCGCGTCAAAGGATCACCAAGTCCACCACCGCCCCAGGTCACCCACTCGAGTAGATCACCCGGATCGACACGGACATGATCACACTTCGAAGGCAGGATCTCGGTGGGAGGGTTCGACTCTGACTTGGAGTATCGGTACAAAGTTTTACGAGATCGCTGTCCGGGCTTACCACCCTTCAAGCCCCAAGGCTTGGTGAACCATCGATCATCATGCAGACTGAATTCGCCACGCGCCAGGAATCGGTACAGCGTGCGCTGAGCATTTCCACCACGATAGAATCCGGGACCACCACTGTTAGCAACGCTCTCATTTGCTTCAATGCGAAGTGGATAGTTGAGCTCGATGATCTCCGTGGGGATGGATTTGATCGCAGGGAACAGACAGTGGCAGTCTGGACCATCACCAGCCTGCCGGGCCGGTACACCTCCAAAGCCAATCTGATAGAGCTGGTACCATTCACCATCCGGCTTGAAACCAGAGTAAAAGAAGTGCGGCGAGTCACTGAAACCCGCAGCTGCCTGGTAAGAGTCTTGCTTCTGACCGATAAGAGCCTGAACAATGTCCAAGGTGCGTCCGAGGAAATGAGTGCGGCACGAGATTGGCGCTGGTCGAACGGGTTTCAGAACTGTGCCTTTGGGAATGTGCACGTCGATTAAGTCGTGGAAACCGTCGTTGATGACTGTTCCTGGGGCAGCTGCTGCAATAAGATAGTAGCCGATGAACATCCGGAACATCGTCTCTGAGAGATAAAAGTTGATACTGCGTTCGCTTTGTGGCGAAGTTCCGCTCCAGTCAAACTTCAGTCGATTACCATCTACCTTTTTCATGGAGCATGTCAGGGCCCAGGGTCCGACGCCGTGGCCGTCGTCATCGACAAAGTCGGTGAATTTGCTCTCCAAGTCATCGAACTGTCGCTCGATAATCTTGGCAAAGCCGCTGCGGTTGCGGTAGAGTAGCTCAGAGCATGCAGCTAAATACACCTCCACACCAAAGCGAGTCGCCAACTCTCGAACTCTGGTCGCAGCCATGGAACAAGACGCAACGATAGCGGTCAAATCGGAGCGATACCAAGCTGGCTGCCGAGAGTTACGACACAAAAGATTGACCATATCGTTGTTCATCACGCCCCGGGTATACAGTTTGATGCATGGGATCTGCACACCGTCGTCGAAGACAGATGTTGCGTTAATTGACATGCTCCCGGGAACAATGCCACCCACATCAGTGAGGTGACCGAATTGCGAGGCAAAACCGATGATTCTCCCATCATGAAAAATAGGCAAGAAAGCGATGATGTCGTTGAGATGGCTGATGGCTCCTTGTACTTGGTAGGTGTCGTTGGTGATGAAGACGTCGCCCTCCTCGATTGAGCCCTCCCAGATATCAAGGAACTGAGTGATGAAACTACCGAACTGACCAACCAGCATTTTACCTTCACGGTCAGTGATAACATTGAACTCATCTTGTTGTTCTCGGATTGCAGGAGACATGCTGCATCGCAGCATCATCTTGTCCATCTCACCGCGAATAGAAGCAAGCGTTGAGGAAATCAGCGTCGGAACCAATGGAGTGGTCTTCACGAGCTCTTTGGCCGATTCGGCAGTGTGCAATGTAGCAACAGCAGGTTTCTTCTCCAAGGGGTTAATGAGAATATTTCCAATGCTGTCAATTTCGCCATAATACCCTGGCAAGATTAAAGTATTGCTATCCATCTCAGAGATGATGCATGGTCCATTGACTCGGATACCCTGTTTACTGATCTTCTGACGATCCCACAGCGTTGCAAGTTTCTCTTTGCCTTCTACGATGATAATCTGCTCGCCGGTCTTCGCATCTGCAGGAGGAACAGTCGCTTGTTCAACCTCGGGGATGTCAATACCAGGTGATGAATCCTCCAGCACAACTCCCAATCTCATCAGCTCGAGTTCAAAGTCGGGCAGACAGTAGGTAAACATTTGTTGGTGCTGTTGATCGAACTTTTGGCGCAGCATATTATGCCACTCCTCGGCACTGAGGGCTAGATCACTCTCTTCAAGATCAATTGTGATGGTCAAAGCTTGACCCTTATACCGAAGGTCTGCTTGGTATGATGTTCGCCACGAGACTGGCCACACCTTGCCCGCGGTCCTGGATAATGTCTCACGGCACTCTTGATCGAGTGTTTGATACACCCCCACGGCCTCGGTGATAGTCGTCGACAAGACGAGACGAATGAATGTCGCTGATTGTTCATGTCTGAGCTTGGTAGCGGCATCTCCCTGCGCACACAAGATTCCAGGCGAAGGCGGAATGATGACAGGCCAGGCACCAAGCAGCTGTCCGACAGCATTTGCATGCAGCGGGCCAGCACCGCCAAAGGCGACCAGTGCGAATTCACGAGGGTCGTAGCCTTGTTCCACAGAAACAAGACGCAAGGCCCCATACATGGTCTCATTGATGATTGTGATGATGTCTTCTGCTGTCTGTATAACGGGAAGCTTCATTTGGTTTGCAATGTCTTCAACGGCAGTCAAGGCAGCCTGGACATCCAGAGCGAACTCGCCACCTAAAAGTGTCTTGGGCAAGTATCCCAAGACCAAATTTGCATCTGTCACGGTCGCCTGCTTGCCACCTTTTCCGTATGACGCAGGCCCAGGCACTGCTCCGGCACTCTCGGGGCCCACTCTCATCGTTTCAGTCAGCTCCATGTACGTTGTGATAGATCCTCCTCCGGCTCCGACAGTTTTGATATCCACCGCAGGCGCCCGAACAGAATGGCTTTCCACGACGGTTTCTCGTCGGAGCTGGGGTTTCCCGTTGTAAATCAGCGCACAATCGGTGGAAGTTCCGCCCATGTCCAAGGTAATCAAATTTTTGTATGGAGTGCTTCGAGCGACAACATCGGCTACTCCTTTCACACCTCCAGCAGGACCTGACATGAGGATATTGACTGGTAATTCAGACGCCAGGGTGAGACTGGTGAGTCCTCCATCGCTCTTGAGGACCCGAATAGCCTCACTATCCGCTGCCAGTGCCTCAGACAGATTGTGCAGGTATTTCTCGACTACCGGCTTGACGAGAGTATTGGTGCAAGTTGTCACTGTTCGCTCGTATTCTCCGACTTCGCGCAGAACATCAGCAGAGCAATTGATCGCGATATTCGCACCAAGCTCCTCGCGAACAATTTCTTCAACAACTCGCTCATGAGAATCATTGCTGTGCGAATTCAACAACGAGATCGCAACAGCTTCCGGTTTATGGCGAGCCAGATCTCTCAGGCCACGACGCAGATCCTCTATATCAACCTGCGAGACCGTCTCCCCCTGAACAGACATGCGCTCTTTACACTGAACCACCCGCTCAAGAGGCACTATAGGCTCAGGCGGTGTCCAGTGCAACCAAGCCCCCAAACCACCAGGGATCTGGGAGCGGCGCAAGGCCAAAACATCCTTATGACCAGCCGTGACAATCAGCGCCGTCCGAGCACCCTTCCCTTCAAGAACTGCATTTGTCGCAGTAGTCGTACCATGATGAATAAATTGGAAAGTCCCGGACCAGCCAAATTGCTCTTTCAATATCTCACGAGCCTTGGCAATACCCTGCAGAATGCCAATACTCTGATCTGGCAGTGTCGTTGGCACCTTTGCGCGAACGGTCTTTCTGTGCGGGGTAAAGACATAAACGTCTGTGAATGTGCCGCCCACATCAACTCCGAGCTGATAGCCCTGATCGGGCCCTTGCATGGTGGCGTTCTGGTTCGACGGTTTGACAAAGTTGCGGTAACGAGACCGGCAGCCTGGGAGAGTTTTGAATCTTGAAAATTCTTTGAATCGGTGTGGCCTGATTGCCGCGCTTTAGACTTCTCTGCCTATATTGCTTTCGATACGAACTGGCAAATCCGCTGTCGCAGAGAGTTGATGAACTGTTCCTCTTTACTCTGTTTGGCTGTGTGGGGCACATCTTGCCAATGAATGGCCCGTGTCTGCTGCATGTTTATGCAACTAGCACAGGCGCTGCGTCCAAGCGCGAGAAGACGTTAAGGATTCTGACATTTTCCTAGTGATATTTGGACGTTTTTTGGGGTCGGAAATGAGATCACCTGGGAATCTCACTAGTGGGCCACCAGATCTAGCTCCCCGTTCGCAGTGCTGAGATTGAGTTACCGATTTCGCGACATCCCGACTTGACATTTTGGCCCCCATTTTAGCTCCGTGAAGCCCCAATTTCGGGATCGCAAGGCTGCACGTGGAGTCGATCGTCGATATTATGTATGTGCGGCAAGATCATCACTTACAGTCCTTGCAGAATTTATAGTCAATTGTGACTTCAGTGATGCTTAAGGTTTGGACCTACAGCTCAGTATGAATATATTATGACGTTCGAGCACATAAACAGATCACAGAATTATTTTCATCGCGGAAAACTAACACCGATCATATTAACATCCCTAAATTCTCTTTGTTCATATGTTGGTTGGGTGGAAGCTCGTGGCAAAAGTCTTCTTCGACTATGACGGCGGAACCGAAGTCGACTGCCTCAAACTCATGAGCATATCTGGCTCCAAGGAATTAAAGTGACCTACGAGTGAACATTGAGATCTCCCATTCTGATGAACTGGAAATCTGCCGCGCAACTGACAGCAATAAAGTTGATATGCAGCGCTAATGCGGCCCAAAAAAGCATAAAGTTCCAATTCGGGCAAGATGAGAGCTCGATCATGGAATGACGGTATAGAACGCACCAGTCAGAACAAACAAAGGCTCAGTCGCAGCACCAGTTACCCTGTGAAAACGCAGTACTCTTCGAGAACAGCCGTCCCGCCTCACCCCTTGCCCCAGCTCCTTGCTCGAGCCGCACATTCCTGCCCATCATGCCACAAAATAAATGCCAAACTTGTTTTGTTCGGGTATGCTGTGATTTTAAATGAGCTGGAAAAGACGGAAATATAAACCTATCATCGTGAAAGATCTTTGCGCTTCAACATGAGGGTTGCACTTTTGGCAATTGGTGCGCTGGTGGCGTGTACTTCGGCTGATGCTGCATTCTGCCGATGCCAACCTGATCAGCCTTGCTGGCCAAATGAGGACAAATGGGCTAGTCTCAATTCATCGACTGATGGGAATTTGGTCAAAGTCACACCATTTGCCTTGCCTTGCCATGACCCGACTTTCGATGCGGAAGAATGCAGTATTGCGCAAGAGCATACGAACAGTTCTACATATAGATCATCTGACCCTGGTAAGATTCAAACTTGTGAAGTTGTATTCATATAACAAGGAGCATGTCGATACTAATTTACCAAACTCAGGCGCTTTGCAATGGTCAAATTGGGAAACATGGCCCGAGAAAGATGAACAATGCTATATCGAAACACCCCAGTCAACACCTTGCAAGCAGGGTCGTATCCCGCTTCTGTCTGTAAAAGTTAAGGAAGCAAAACACATCCAAGAAGCCGTCAAATTTGCGGCAAAACACAACCTGAAGCTCGTCATCAAGAATTCAGGACATGACTTCATTGGGCGCTCTTCTGCCCCGAACTCCCTCCAGATCTTTACTCATGATTTGAAAGAAATTTCAATTGTGGACGAGTTTGTACCAACAGTCCCAGTCAACACCAGCGCTCCCCCGAGTACTAAGGCTGTGAAGCTCGGGGCAGGTGTTCAGTTGCACGAGATGTACTCGTACCTAGGCTCTAAGGGAGTGATGGTTGTTGCGGGAACAGCGAATACTGTCGGTATCACTGGTGGATACATTCAAGGTGGCGGACATTCATTGCTGGGATGGCTGCACGGAATGGCGAGCGATAATGCGCTTGAATTCGAGGTTGTTTTGGCTGATGTAAGTGCCCACGGGCCTTTTGGCAAAGCCTTTTGTTCCGGTGACTGACACACAATCAGGGCTCACTCATTGTTGCAAATGATTATCAAAACTCCGATGTCTTCTTTTCTCTGCGTGGAGGTGGAGGTGGCAGCTTTGGTGTAGTGGTCAGCGCAACTGTCAAGGCTCATCCCAATTACCCTACAGTGGTGGCTACTTTGAACTATACCACCCCTGTGGGCGCTTCATACTGGGACGGAGTGGGCGCTCTCCAAAAGCATATCCTGGAAATTAACGACAAAGGAGGCTCCGGCTTTTATGGATTAATCCCCAACACACCGATTTCCGACACCCAAACGGTATCCACATTGGTGTTTATGGCGACGTTTGTGAACCAAACAGACACAAAGGCAGTTGAGCAACTGATGGCACCAGTGAAGTCAGATATCAAGAACGCAATAGGAGCAGAGCCGTATTCCGATATCGCGGCATTGCCCACACTGTCAACTTTGTACTCCTCCCTGCTTCAAGGAGACGACACGACCGGTCACCAAATGCGCCTCGCCACCCGTCTGCTATCTCGGCAGTTCTATGAGTCAGGCAACCACACCAAATTGACAAGTGCTCTGTCTACCATTGCATATGGACCAGCAGACGGTATTGTCGGCGCATTCGTAGCTGGCGGCCAAGTTTCCGAGAACCGCAACATCGACTCCGGACTCAACCCCGCCTGGAGAGATACAATGGTCCACCTAATCGCCGCCCACTATATGAGTCCTGAGATGACATTCGACGAGCAAAAAGCATTCGAAGCAAACATCACCAATACCGAAGTCCCACTCCTCAGATCCCTCGAGCCAGGCGAGATGGGCGCATACATGAACGAAGCTGACGCCGACGAAACCGACTTCCAACAATCATTCTGGGGCGAGAACTACCCCCGCCTGCAAGAAATCAAAGCCTCACGAGACCCAGATGACCTCTTCATTGCGCGCAAAGGGGTTGGAAGTGAGAAGTGGGATGACAGCGGCTTGTGTCGCGCATAAGCACCAAGGCCGGCAATACCCGAAGGCGAAAAGGCTTGGCGCGGATATCGCGAAAAAGCCACATCCGCGTTCTTCACTCGGACATACTCGTATACCCTCTCATTTTCCTAGCTATGGCAATAATCAAGAATTTCACCCTGCCGGCCTCGGTGAAGGAGCTCATTGCTGGTCCGGATTCGAAAATTTTCATCGCTTTCGTCTCCTCACTGGACCCTGTTACCAAGCAGGCTTGGTGCCCGGATGTCCGAGCTGCGATGCCACATATCACCGAAGCTTTCGCTGGTGATGATACGCCGTCCCTTGCAATTGTCGAGGTTGGACAAAAGCCTGAGTAAGTTTCCGAACGGGTGTCCTGCATATTTTCACATGTTGCTCGTATTGTATTGCCGATTTTCCCTTATCGGCCATGAAATATTGGCGCCTGGTCTAAATGCAGTTGGCTGACACCATCTATTTAGATGGGCTAATCCTCAGAATGTGTACCGCACCACCTGGGCTACCAGGAATATCCCTGCGCTAGTTCGATACCAGAACGTCAATGGCGAGGTGACTGAGACTTCGAGATTGGTGGAAGGCGAGATTCTGAACAAGCAGAAACTCCAGGCGTTCATGGCTTGAATAAGTTTTCCAGGATTGTCATTTTATCATGGGCACGCGAATGCCCAGGTCGTTATCTATATACCATTACTTTGACACCAGTCTTACCGAATTCTCAGCCACATCAAAGAACCAGGATTGTGAATGAAAAATGCATTTAATGATCACAAATATACTAGGGGACTCAAACTTTAGGTATTGATGCCGTCTTGCAGACAATGGGATTAATGTTAACAAAGATCCTTGAGTCAGTCCAAGCTCATTCCAAGGTTCAATCAAAACCATCATCTTGATTACCAATTCCAGAAATTATTCCAGGGCCCAGGTGCGCATCCATCGCTATGTTCCACGGGACAAGTACACATTGGCCCCTGCACTTGAGCAGTAATCCCAGAGCCAACAGAGCTGGGATGATTCAGCAAATGTTGCCAAAACATGCTCCATGATGAGATTCCAGTCCTGCAAATCGGACATAAATCAGGGGGAGCCACTTTCACCCCAACTGGATCCCCATGTTGTGATCTGCCAATGTGTCGGAGGCGAAGATGTTCACGCGCCCTGTTCCATTTGGAAAACTTTTGTTGACATCTTCGCACAGGACAACGAAACCTGACCTCGCTTGTATCATGAGTATTGCCGAAGTGTCGTTTGAGTAACCCCAGAGAGCTGATCGACACCGTTTTACCTTCGTGTTTACACACTGGGCAATGACGATGTTGAGTTGCCGTATGAGCGGGATTATCTTCAGTAGAAATGGATAGAGCTGCAGAAGTCTCAGTCAAATAAAGAGAAGAATCCATCAAGGCGGAAGATTTGCTGGTGCCGATATCGCTAACTGTGTCAACGAGGCAGCCCTTGTTGGTAAGTTTCCACCCATCAAACTTGGAATTTGACGACTCATTTGAGTTTAAGAGCACCCCCAATTCACGCAACCCTTGACAAGCTTCACTGATTTCCTCAGAAGAGCATGGATGACCGGAGACAAGCTTCTTATAAATATCAATGATGAAACTAAAGTATCCATCCAAAGTCCGGAATGAGGTTGTCTCAATAGACTTGAAAAGTCGCACATCAGTCGTATGACTGAAAACTGATCTAGGTGCTTGATACGGAGAACAAGATCTCGATCGTGTGGATGCACTACTCTGTGTGGACTCAGTAAAATTCCTCTAAATCCTGGAACACTCATAAATAACTTACCGATAATGGCCTTGAGGATCTTGAATACATGGATTCAATATCAATTGAACGCAGGGTCAGTTTTTGTTCCGCCCAACTATCAGAAAGGGGCCTTTCATGCTGATCGAGCTCCGATGTGGATGGAGCGTAATGGATGATCGAAGCGTTTTCGGATCTCTTTCCAGTGGCCTTTGATGGAGTTTTTTCAGGGTTTGGGGGCACCACGAAGTTATTAGAACCGGAGACACAAGCGAACGATTCAAATTCCCAAGTCGTCTCCTGGAACTTAGTATCTTCCACGTAAGAGATCTCAGGTATTCCTCCATTGTGTATCATCAAATGAGACAGTTGCTCTAGGTGTAAACCAAGGTGCCTTTGGAAGCAACTAGGGTCAGTTATTGGAGGCATGACGCATAGCGGACATTGCTGTGGCGAGCTGATAGCCCTTTCAGATAAACCCAATACTGTTTCACATTGATCATCCGATAAAGTCTCGGAATGGACGCTTTTGAGATGCCGAGAGAAGCAATCTTTGGATGTGCTAATGTATGAGCACAGGCCGCAGAGCCATTCTCGGCGATGAAAGAGTCGTTCATGAGAACTCCATTCCCCGTAGTCGTTATACAAGCGATTGGGGTTGACACAGTCTCCGAAGGTGCAGACATATGGCTTTAAATCATTTCTGACATGGCTTTCCCAGTCTTCATCGAAGCTGTCAATCTCCAATCGCACTGTTTGAAAGCAATGCGGACAGACTATTTGTGCTCTTTTGCTTGGCTCTGGAACGGAGGACTCCAAAGGGGCTGTAGATGGCGGATTGTTTGCAAGGATACCTGGACTAGACTTAGGTGGGCTCCTGTTCTCAAAACTGCTATGGGCTTCCTGGAGGTGTGTCGGGTAATGATAAAACAAATCATTCAGTCCATCCGTATCCGGGTATGGGGAAACAATATTGTCAGTTGATCCTGAGAAGTCATTATTGTGTCGAGAGGATGGTTCATCACTGTGTGTCTTGTAGTAAGCGAGAAGTTGGCGGCGTTTGTTATTAGCTGCTCCCAGTCGCTGTAAAAGTGCATTACTCTCCGGGAATCCAAGGAAATTTGCGACACATCTTATGTCGTACTGAAGATATGCTTGGACAATTTGAGACGCGCGAGGTGTTCGATCGCCACCAGCGGGATTCAGAAGGGCGAGAGATAATTTATACCTGCATAGTATTGGCCAACTGCTCTTGAAATTCAAGCACTTTAGCTCAGATACTTACAAACTCGTGATTGCATGGTGGACATCCTTCCAGCATTCTTCAAGTTGTGAATGCTGAGTATCCTCCGACTTCAGTTCCTCCCAGAACCCATCGGAATCGGAATCGGAGTCGGTATCAAGGTCATCGGATAAAGCTGATATTCCTGAAGTCGGATCTTTTTGAGTGCTTTTGTCCTTTCCGGAGATACAACCAACAACTAGATGTCTCAGCTCAGCACGAGGATACTATGCTGAGATCGCACTTTTGCATGTGAGCTCACATACCGGCTTGGATGACATCTGAAAGTTCTTGTAGCTGATTGACAACCTCCCTTTGTAAGAAAGGCGTGTTTTGCAGACGAAAATCCAAAGAGAGACTGTCATTGTGGTTGCGAGAAGCACCAAAATTGCCGGACCAAACGCGAAGTCGACCATGCTCATCTAATGCTTTGATGTAGTTATCATTGTTGCAAGGGCAGGCGGAAAGCTTGATCAGAATTTTGAACTGGCGATCACAAACGGTGGTAAGAGATGATATCGACGGCTCCGTTGCGGGAAGCATTTTGGGCACAAGAACGTCGCGTAGCCCTTTCCACCCACCCAAAAATGGAAGTTTGGAGATGAGAGCCTCTCCTGGTTTTGCTGAAAACCTGAACAGATGCGGTATTCTTCGCTTAATCGACTTTGGTCGTGATTCACGTGATTCAGCCGCAGATGAGGGGTTGATGAGGTTCACCCAGGTGCAATGCACGCCGGGGTTCTGACCTATTCCCACTGTCTGAAAACTGTTATTAAGAAGACCACAAACCTAGGATCTTCACCTCGATCATTTTACCATTGATCATGGCAACTGGGTTCGAGGCCGCTGGTCTCGCCTTGGCCATATTCCCTATTCTGATCGAAGTGGTCAAATTCTACGCCAATGAAAAGAATGTTGTCAAAGACTTTGTTCACTACCAGAAGCTTCTCAAGCGTATTGGTAGAGACCTATCATGCGAGAAAGTCTTATTTCGAAACTCTTGTCAGCGTTTCATGCAAGATATTGCTTCTCATTGCGGGATTGAAGAAGACGAAGTTAATGAGATTTTAAATGACCAAAATCATCCTCGGTGGAGCGATAGAACAATTGACCATGTTTCTATCACCAGTCGGGCTTCGGTTCAGCTATACCTGGACATATTCGAAGACATGATGGAAGAGCTTTCAAAGATAAATGATTTACTTGGAATCAAAAATGGGGAAAATCCACAGGTAAGCATTTTCAGATATTGGATATGCTTATTTCTAACAATCGCAGCCCGAACTCCTGGACAAAAAGACTCGTCGTCGGCAGTGGAAAAAGATAGTCTTAGTTCTCAAAGCAGATGGAATCGCCGCTCATTTGCAAAGAACCAGCAAGCTTAACGCTGATCTAGCGCTTCTTACCCAACAACATCAGTATATCATCACAACTGGCCGTGTCGCTCGCAAGAATACAAAGCAATATCAGTGGATCCGATCTCATGCCATCGACCTATATGATATCTTGCAATCAACTTTCCCAGCAACACCAAACTGCAATTGTCCGCTACGCCATGATGTGAACCTCAACTTGGAGTTCCGTAGTGCAAAGATCGCTGTACAGAGGCTATCTTTCCGCACAATCTTCACGGCTGAGTCTCCACTCTTCGCTCTTCAAAACTGGTGCGAAATTGAAATCGAGCCATTGGAAAAAAATTCAATTACACATTGTCGTGATCCCGGAAGACCAGTCCAAATAAATATTGCCCCGTCATCATCCTCGGAAAATATAAGCCAAGTCCAACCCGTTCTGGATCTCTGCAACTCTATTAGAGATACCGTCTACTCAAAGCGATGTTTGGGGCTCATCGGAAATAGCCCGGAAAAACAGCATCGTATTTGGACAACCAATAACCCACTCAAACCAGCATTCCACACTATACATACGATATCCTTGGCTGAGGTACTCAAAAACACGAAATTCAGACAAGAACAAAGAGCGCGGCTTGGTTTAAAGCTAGCCTCTTCAGTCATGCAGCTTCATACTACACAGTGGCTGACGGACATATGGAGCAACACTGATATTTCATTCGCATGCTCCATCGATGGAACCGTGGACTTCAACAATCCATTCATCCGACGTACCTTTGGGTCTCAAAGTTGTGATACAATATTCTCTGGCAAAAGATTTTCGAGACCATACTTAGTCTCGTCGGTCCCATGCTTATACTCACTTGGGATAGTGCTTCTGGAGTTGTGGTACGGCAATATCATCGACAATATGAAGAATCAAGATGAAAGGCACATGGTGAGTGCATATGCAGAATTTATGGGCCTTCAAAACCAAGATCTAATAGATCGAATAGCCAGCGCAATTTTCAGACCCTGTATGCGCCCAGCGTCTGACCAAAGAGATGGATTGCAGCCCTAACTACAAAAATGCAGTCCTCAGATGCATTTGTGGATTGGATGCTGTGTATACCTCATTGGAAGAGGATGCCTTCCGCGATGAGGTGGAAGAGAAGATCATTGGTCCACTAGAGGAAGACTTGAAGTATTTTTGCGATAAACAATCGATCGACCAATGTTTCTGATTATAATGGACTTTTGGGGGGAGGGGGGACGTAGTTGGTGAATACCTAGATACACCTCTCTCTCTCTTTCTTTCTTTCCCTTCTCTCTCGATAGCGAATAGAGCCCTATCAGCATCGACCGCTTCTCGGTGCATCCCTATCTTACTCAACGCTCGATGAATGTCCACTTGATGAGCACAGAAAATGAGATATAAAACCTGTTGAATTTCCCGACTAGACAAAAAGCCTAATAAGTCAGGAGTCTAGGAATCTTTATGAATATTCAACAAAACCAAGACTACAGGATTACTTTGCCAAGTCTCACAAACTAAGCTTTTCTATTTCTAAAGTAAAGTGAGATGTACTTATGAACCCCAACATTGGAAGGTAATTGATTTCGGTCGAAATATATGTATCCTCTGGCTGCTCGCCCGATCATTGGAGATTAGTTCAGCCTCGGAGCATCAAGGTTCGTTCGACCGGCATTTTATTATGCTTTGAGTCGAGTCGGTAACTCGAACATCTTGATCTTCGTCGGCGGCTTTGTGAAGAGAGTGCCTAAAGTAGCAGAAGCTATCATTTTCCCCTTCTGCGGCGCACCAAAGACCAAGGCCCCACCAGAATGATCTGGTATAACAGTGTTGCTTTTCTTAGAAGAGTGAGAGGCTCGGATACATTGCAGGAACTCAGGACAGACCCAGCAATTGCCGTGACAATGCTCTCCGCATTCTTGAAATGGAGACCCGGAAAGTTGCCAAAATTGAGTGTGGGAGAGTTTGCGGAACTCCGGCTGAGATTTAGCTCCATGTGTTGTTGATAAGCTGTCGATGCTTTGCATGGATGCCACCATGAAATCGGAGCCCATTGGCACGTTGTTGCATGGGGAGGAGTCCGGTACTCTTCTGCCCACAATTGCATCACCAAGGTCAGAACAAAAGAGGCAGTTGATTCCATCTAATAGAGATGACCAGGCCAAACCATCCTTCCTCACGCGCCCTTTTTTGAGTTCAGATCGTGGAGAGCCCATCAATATATCCATGAACTCATATCCGTATATTTCAGAGCGGACTGGCTTTTGAAAAGATGTCTTTGACAAATTCACTGAGAAGCCCATGATGAGCTCTCGAATCGTGAGAATTCCTCCCGACTGTTCCAAAACCACCTCACCATTATCTGCAAGGGCTTTCAACGATGCAAAATTGTCAGATACAAAGTTGTCAGGATCCCCGATGCTGGTTTTAGGGGGATCAGAACCTCGATGTTCGGTAAGAATTCCCTTCGAGTATACCAAAAGCATATGGTGCAGTACAGATACCAAGGGGACCAGCCAAGCCCTCTGTGTGTTGACATCATAGAGAACCACCTGTTCCACGGTACTATTTTTCAGGCATCGCAGGTAATTATCAGAAGGGGCAAATCGAACTGTATTCAGAGATCGGTCAAATGAAACCCCCATTTGCGCACCAACTTGCACCGGAGCAGCAGTCTGTGCGAGAACCTGGAGGTTGGCCCCTTTCCAGTGCCATGTACTGGCCTTCACTTTCGCATCAGACCAGGTAACATCAAGGGACATCTGATCTGTGCCCAAGAGAATGTCTGCTTTGGAACACCAGCCCAAAAGCGCTCTTTTGGATTGCAAGTATTCAAGGCTGTTCACTTTGAGCCATCTCCGCTTCGTTGCTTTGATTTCGGAAACCTTGAATTGCGATTCATGATTGGCCGTCTCCAAATGCCAAAGTATCATTCCGTCCTTGGTTTCCTTGATAGGAACGAGGACAGTTGAATAGCCCATGAGAACAAGACCCGAGTCAACCAAAACGGGATACTCCACTGCTGAAAGTCGGAGCATTTGCATGAAGTCTAGCTCCAACCCGCGAGATGGAGCCTGAGACTTCACGCCCACGGCTGGAATGATGACTGCCTCGTTAAAAAGACCGTGCCAGCAACGATTGTCTCTGGTGAACTTTGGAAAGGGTTGTATAGGGTCTAGCTGATGAACAGAACCCAGAACGCCAGACCATATTTCCGATGTCGACTTTGAAAGACCGATGATCCCAGGAGCCGGTTTTCTGACCGCGAGACAAAGCCACGTAAATATTTCGAGCAATTCCGGCGTTGAAGCGCTGCATTCTATTGCCATAGTTTCCCGACGTGAGACATCACGGATGTCGATTATCATAGTACCATCAGCTGGGAAAAGAAAATGGTATCAGCAAATCGTTCTGAAGATAGTGGGATGGTACCGACTAAAGAAGTTTTTGGGGTTTTGTAAAGCTCTGATAACTCCCCGGAGAAGGTCACCACCGAGACCGCCAAGTGTGTTACATAGGTAACGCTGTATAGTAGTCAACTCCACAGCGTCTTTCTTTCTGATCAGGAGATCCATATTTGAAAGGAACGTTGACATGTCTTTCCAGGTGTCTGCTAATAAAGCAAGCTCGCAGTCGATCTGTAGCTTCAAGACTTCCAGAGGAGCAGAAGCGTACTCAGATTCCACGATTTTCAGATCCTCACAGCAGGAAGGGTCATCCGAGACCAATCCGCGGATCAAAGTTGCTGATAGTGGCGAAATTTTGGCACCTGCTTGAAACAGGAGCCGGATAGCCTTGGGATTTCTGGTGAATGTCGCCACTGACATGGCATCGTTGAAGGCCCCAAATGAGAGAGACATATTGACATCTGCCCCTGCACTTAAGAGTAGCGGAATAGATTCAGAGGTACATGGACCTGCACAAGCTGCAGCAAGCACACTTCCAGAAACCCCGTGAGTGATTTGGAGGTTAACATCTGCTCCTTTATCGAGTAGAAATTGGACATTTTCTAGCTGTTCGCCGACACAAGCCGCCACGAGGGCACTCCCAAAGGCTCCTTGGGAGAGCTGCATGTTAATGTCTGCTCCGGCCTCGATCAGAATGTTGATCAAATTAACATTGGCGCAAAACGATGCTGCTGCGAGCGCACTACCAAAGCGCTTATGCTGAACTTGCATGTTGACCTGCGCGCCTGCTCTGATAAGAAGACTCAAATATTCTTCTCGGTCTTCCACGCAGCATAAGATGAGAGCACCACTACTCACATCCTCTGGCTGCTGTATATCGATGTCGGCTCCTGCGTCAAGCAGTAGCTTGATTGTCTCTGCATTGTCGTCAACACAGCAAGCTGCCATTAAAGCGTTCAAATTGCCAGTCTCGGAGCTCTCGTCGTGAAGATTCGCACCATTATCGAGGAGCAGCTTTACCATATCCGCACGCGAAGAGTGCGAGGCTGCAAAATGAAGTGCGGTTCCATAAACACTTGAGTAGTTGATATCGACACCCTCGGAGATACAATCGAGCACAGCGGTAGTATCTTGGTCCTCAATTGCTTTGTATAGCTTTGCGGATATAACAAGATTAGTGCGTTTCTTCTTTTTCGCGTGCGCGTACTTACCCGCTTTGCTCCATGGACCTTCTTTTTAAACTCGTCCGGATCACGAGCAGGAATGACAATGGTGGCCGGCTCGCCATCCGAAACACTAGATGCTGAGAGACATTGCGGATCGGCACCTGTGGTTTCGGGGCCCTTTGCGGCCAACTTGTATAAGTCCGCGGCCCAGGAATTCGCTCTCAGCGTTGGTAAATCGGGCGTGAAGTGTGTTGAGCGACTACGCTCCTGGCTTTGGCGCGTACTAGCAACCGACTCATTGTCCGTCTGAGCCTGTTTCTCTTTCCCTTTTGTTTTCACTTCATCTTGGTGGTTGTCGCCTCGTTTGGTGGGATTTTCACGCCAGAACAAAGACAAGCTCCTCTTTAAGGTTTCTTCTCCTGGGCTTTTCTTCGGCCGTTTCTTTGACGAGTCTCTAGGATAAGATGGGCTCCTTCTGACTGCTTGTTTCCCTTTCGCGACCCTGCTTAGACGTCTTCCACGTTTGCTGGGGAGATCACTGGGGAAGTCATCACCAGGGACCTCAGGGTAGTTTAGGAGTGACCTTTTCTCTCTTCTCGACCTTAGCGCTGTGATGGCCGAGAGCCCTCTTATTTTGTCGAAGTTCCTTGCCAACTCTCCTTGCAGAGGGAACGAGGATGTCATCGCAGCTGGAACAACTGCCGGTTGAGCAAACCCAGAGACAATAGCCAATGCCCACACGGATCCGTATCCCTAACCATGATAATTCTCATTCAGTGAAGATTGTCCCATCGCTCTCAGCCGCATTGCGGGGTGGGGGCTGTGCGTTGGCGGTACTTGATTCGCTCAACATTGCGCAGTGTACTAATACCCATTTGGAAGATCACCCGGGTGCAAAACGCGCGAGTGGCTGTGTGCAGTCGCCCAATCTGCTTACCTTGTACTGATTCGACCGAATGAGGAATATTGGGAGTAAAATTGGGAGTAAAATTGGGAGTAAAATTGGATCTGATTGTTTCATAGCATCTGGGCAAGCATCTTGGCAAGACACTATCAGATCTTGTAAAAGGACTTATTGAGCCAGACTATGTTTCCTCATATTCTGATATTGGTTAGTATGACTTGATATAACACCGACGGTCTAGAAGGTCCAAAAGGCGATGTTTTGGTACAACACTCCTGTTTGACTTGTTTGCACTCAATGTGGATATTGGCCCAGCGCGCGTTGCCATCGGCAACCATTTCTACGCTCTTTGCCTTGACTGCGGCGCGAACCCTGTAGGGGATCTGGATCGATAGCTGGTTAAAGTATCCCGAGCTGGCGCCGTAGATCAGCGGTGACATCAAGATGAAGGTCGGGACGTTGAGGGCACGGCCGCGTTCCACGATCGTCACGTCGCTGCGGCGTACCGGGAGGTCTTCCAGCTCCTGGCGCTTCTTGGTGCACTCGTATATGTTATCAAACTTGTCGAAGAAGACGCGATCTTCAACGACGGCGCGGATGATTGGACGGTCTGCCAAAGAGCCGGTTCCTGCAGTCTGCGGGGTGTATCTCACATCTTAGCAAGCTTGAATGAGATCCGGGATGTCGGAGTGGGGGGATATGGATACATCCAGGAAGAGGGGTGTCCGAGGTCCTTAGCGCCGATGGCACACATACATGGATAAAGTAGACTTCACGTCCGGTGGCTTCTTCGCGAGCAGCCAGACCTTCAATTATGCGTGCAATGCTTTCCGTGGGCACTGTTGATGCTGTGTGAATGACCACTGTGTGCCCATTTTGATTTCGGTCTTCCCGGGCCTAATTTTGGTGAAAAAGACTTGGGAGGATGTTTGGTTTTACTCACTATCGTGCTCCTTGGCCAAGCAGTGCGTTTGTTTTGTATCCTCGAGGCCATTGAAGACAACACCTTTGACACCCTTGGTCTGAAGGAGTTGCGCTTGTTCAGGCTTACGCACCACCGCAGTGATCTCCAAACGACCCTTGGTACTCTCGTTGGAGGTAGTCAACAAGGTTGTCAAAACCAAGCCTCCGCTGTGCGCCCCTCAAAGTTAGCCAGTGGTTTGGCGGTTGCGCCTGGGCGTTCTCTTACATGTATCCGGTGGCACCAGCGTACAGCACCTGAAGCGGAGACATCCTAAATAGCTCAAGATGTCCCTGGTCTAGTATAGCGTTGGTTTCGAAGGTTTAAACAGAGCTCGACGGCTTCAAAGCGACTGTGACGACTGTGACCCCAAAAGGCATTCAAGTTAGCTTTGAATGAAGAGGAAAACTTCCGTTGGGTTGAATTACATGAATGAATATATTTTAGTCATCGACTTCGAAGGTTATAACAGGTTCTGCGCCCTTGCTGAAGTCGATCTCATCATTTTTCTTGACTTAATGTGGCCGACGGGATATATATTCCGCTACTTAGTTCCAAACCTCGACACCAACATCCCTCCAAGATCACAATCCCGAAGTATACTCAAGTAGGTCGTGCTTCTTGCCCAGGTGCTCACATTTACTTCTTACCAACCTCGGAAGGCTCCTCACTCATTCCAACACCCGCAAGCCACTTCACTCAATCCCGAGGCTCTCTCACTTACCACAAACAGCCAGTCAAGACATCCTCCAGGGACACCCGCATCATTCCGCCCCATATGTGGTCACCTCCCAAGCTCTTTGTCTATACAAATGTCGTGACGACCGACATTATGCCTCCCGTTTTCGGCGCAGCGGACGGAAAAGTGGGTTTTGCAAAGCAGATTCTGGTATACGTGGAAAGGGCGCTAGGCACATGGAGCTGTCACATGAATACGAAACAGCTGGCTACCAAGCACACAAGAAGGCATGAAGTACGGCTGATGGACCTCTCTTTCTGACCTATGGAGCTGCACTTCTACATGGAGCTGCACCTCTCCGCGGAACTGCAGCTCTGGCGATGATGAATTTGCTCACTGTAGAAGCTGCATTGCTTCCGTGGAGCTGCATCCTTTCCATGAAGCTCGCTAGCTTCCTGTGGCCATGAGATAACCTTATATCTTCCCTCATCCTCTCCCTCTGGTCTTTTCTTCTTGACGCATCCAGAGATCTGTCTCTGTTCCTCTCTCTGGAGATCATCGAGCTACGGCGACAACATATCTGCCTAAGAAACCACACACGGGGTGCACCTGAGCGACGTCAACGTTTGGTCAGAATGAGTGAGGTAAGTGTAAGGAAGTGAGCTCGAAGTGTATGAAATCTAAATTGACGTCGAGGTAGGATAACAGGAAGAAGAACATTCCCGGGAACATGGGCTTCAGCGCCGGTCGTGGAACGCCAAATGTCCTAGACGAGGCCCAAGTTATTTGGTCGGAACAGGTTCCCCCCGAAGTCGTCTTTCCCTATCCATTTCCGATACCTGATCAGCGTCCGGTTGGCATGTATGGAGACGGACCGCTAGTTCCGAAAACTTTTCAGCATCAACAATCCTCATTCGGCGTTTGGAACGAACAACGAGAAGCCGTTTTGCACAAGCAAGCAGACAACCGGGATGAGATGATCAAGCAATGCATACCCTGGAGGCAAGCTAAGCAGGGTTTGGAGGGAGTGGATCCTCATAGACCGTCTATCATGTCATGATCATCCACTCCGAGCATGGTCCAGACCAGCTTTGTGCGGATACAATCGTCCGGGGAAGCTTGCACGACATCAGCCCGAAAGCACAAGGTGTCAGGTCTGCTTGGTCAGCGGACCCTGTTATGGGATGACAGGGCTTGTTTGATAGAGTAGATAGAGGCTTCTCCTTCTCCCTCTCTCTCCTTCTTTTCCCCGTCCTTTTCGATGAGAATACTATCTACATCATCATTCTTCTTCCTGTAGACGTGTTCTATCACAAGGACAGTCTATCTTCGCCTGGAATGAACCCGAGGCCAAGTTCGATGACCGATTCTTCGCCTTGAGGGTCTGGCGAGAGAGTGGCAAGGACATCATTTTCAGCCCTCGCTTCTTCGAGTGTGGTGCCCTCCCTCACCACCCGCCCGCTATCCGCCAACTCGGATGGGTGTCGGGGTCTCCAAAGTCCCCCGAGCATGTGGGCAGCAACTGGGAAGGCGAATAACAATCCGTCGATTGATAAGGCGCCAGCTCGCCTTCAGCCCCATTCTGAATCTCTTTGTTCACTAGGACCAATGCACTTATTCGGTTGAATCTTGTCGTGTGACATTTTCTATCTTTCATGAACTCCAGATTTGATTCTGGTTGCTTTGGTAGCTCTGTCGTATCTACGATTCGCGACAGTATGGACAATCAAACCCTAGCTTCGGCATTGTACTAGTCGGTAAAGCCACAAGACATTGTTAGCATCGGACTCTGCTTGTCAGCTAGTCTGAAGTGTAAACAAGTGTAAATTACACTGTATTCCATACAACAATGGTGAATTGCCCCTGAAAACAAGTTCAAAAGATGAGGTGAGAACTCAGTGAAAAAAACTCTATCTGAATGCCGCGTGAAGCTGCAGTCTGTGCCCATTGTCCGGAGTACTCCGCACTGCCCAGAGCCAAGAATCTTTAAAACGCCTAAATTTGAGATGCTGCCCGGGTGTCAGCTGCCAAGGTGCAAAGTGTACGGAACAGTACTCGTAGTTAACCCACTAGTTGAAAAGTTTCGAGCACGAGTAGCCACCATCGGCAAGAATTGCCGATGAAACTTGACAGTTGAGCGAGAGCTGAAAGGTAGTTTTCAATTGGGATATGATTTGCAATTCCAAAGCCGTTTTTCGCCATATTAATTCCATGTGGTCGACTCCGTCACTCCTATGATCGCCGCGTTTATAATCAGAATTAATTATTATGAGACAGCCGTTGCAACCCTTAAAAGGTAGCTGTTCCAGTCTAGTGCATAGGATAAACGCCTGTGCATTCGACCATCCCGTAAGATCTAGGCAATTCTGTGGGGCGAAATGTTGAGAAAAGCTAAGCGACCGGCTAGTGGTCTCAGTGACGGTCGGAAATTAAGTGGCTTAATTATGCGGAAGCCAGTGCGAAGATCAACGAAACATGACTCGCACAACAAGTTTTAAAATTAGCACATCGAATAGGGGCAAATCGCACATGGCACGGAGCTGCAGATGTCCAATTGATCGATAATTTATCGATCGATCGATCCAAGTGTATAAAGAATTTGGGTCGATTGAAACGTGTTTGCTAGGCCAGTCAGATCGTGACAAAATCCTTCAGGATCCGGAATCAGCCCGAAGATGGGTTCGGGCGGTACTTGAAGAGACCGCAGGGCGAATAGGCGCAGGCAAAAAGATTCTAAGCGTTCTGGAAGACCCGGAACCCGATGGTTCGGTACCGGCCAATTGTATAGGGTTAGACTGGACGCGATGTATATCCACTCCCAACATCCACCTTGCTTAACCATCCTTGCTTAACAGCGAATCAGCATCCCCACAAGTAATAACCATAGGGTTGAGCTAATCTAAAACGGCCATCCGACAGGTGATCAATGGAGTTGAGCGGGGATTGTTACGGATAACAGGGCATCCGCGAGTCCATCGTGCCGACATGCGCACCCCACTAAATCCCCTAAACAGCATGAAAACACGAGCGATCGTAAGCACTAGAGAAGATTTCTTTCATTGTATCTCTGTTTTCGATTCAACCCAAGATTGAGTAACTCTAAAGAGCCTCGATACAATTCCTTAAGAGGTCGAGAGACTGCCGAAAACCCCAGATTGGCCTTGAAACAACCCTCCACCTTGACGTTATGGTTGTTTACGCCGATGCTGCCCCGTCCCTGGCGGGGAGCACGATTATGCTCACGATATTGGCTTTCATCACATATGGCTTGCGGGTCTACTGCAGAGTGACTCGCAGGTCGTGGGGTGTAGAGGATTGGATTATGACGGGTGCAATGGTATGTTTCAAATCCCGACTTCTGAAACCATGACTGACACAACGAAAGGTACCCTTCGCTGTGCTTGTTGCAGGATGTATTGGAGGAGCCTTCAATGGACTGGGCGCGAAGAATGCGACTCTCGCCCAAAGTGGCAACGAAAAATACTCTACAGAAGGAAAAAAGGTATGCGCGGCTATGACAGTATCAACTACTAGGTAACGGAAAACTAATCCGTCGGCTAGTTCTTCCTCATCTTTGAAGTCGGCTACTGCGCTGCCATTATTCCCATCAAGCTCAGTATCAGTTGGATGTTGATTCGAGTGGCCCAAGGTCGCAAGGCATACCTCTACGTGCAATATGTTGTCATCGCTACCTTCGTGTGTATGAACTTCATTGCCCTGATCTTCATTTTGACAAACTGCATACCCGTCGAGTAAGTGAACCCGCGATAAGAAATATCTCTTACCGGAGCATCTAATGCTGAACTCTTCCTAGGGCTGCTTGGAGCGCCTCGGCACTTGCGAATGGAGGCCACTGCAAGCCAAGCTATGTTCTTGCGGACGTTTACTACGCCTGTACCGCCGTGAATATTGTCACCGACTGGATCACAGCTTTCCTGTAAGGATCAACCACCGCATTACACAAACTCGATCCCTAATGCTAACCCGTCAAAAGCCCGGTACCTTTGCTCTGGAATGTGCAAATTAACCGCAACACCAAAATTTCGATCATTGGCCTGATGGGTCTCGGTATCTTGTACGTGATCTTGCTATTTACTTCGCATTCGCCTAGCTAACATTCTCTTCCTAGTGCATCACTATCAGCATGTGTTCGACTTAAATACACCGTCGCCCTCACCAACCAAAACGATTATCTCTACGGCGTCGCAGACGTGGTCATCTGGGGATTCGCAGAGAACAGCATCGGCATGATCGTTGGAAATGTGGCTACTCTGCGCCCATTGTTCCGTATTCTGCGCGACGGCAAGACTTCCGATTACAAGAACTACCACCAATCACCCGGATACAACAACTCGCACCGCACTGGAGGAATGATGAACTCTCGCAACTACGAGCTCAGTGAGAATGTCAAGGGCCTCAACCATATGACTACTACGTCGGCTATTGATCACAATCCTCGGGGTAGCTTGAGTGACGGGGATAGTCAGAAGGAGATCCTTGATAATGGTCAACGGCCTGGTGAGGCTGATATTGTCGTGAGTCGGCAGATTCACGTGGCGTATAACTGAGAGTTATATACGGAAAACGTGCGTTGTCCGTTCTTGTACATTTTTTTAACTTATACTTAAGTATCAATATTCAATCTAAAGTGTAATTACTATCTCGTTCATATCTCCACCGACAGCTTTGTTGATTACAACTTTAGAATAGACGACTTTTGGGAGATAGCGAGAACCATAATCACCAAATACTTAGTAGTACACAGAATTTGGTTTAATCACAAATCACCATCCCCTTTTTCTCGTTGTCAGACCATCTACATTTGTTTCCAGTCCTAGTGCACTGCGAAGAACTTGTCAATAGATCCTAGAATTCCACAATTAGCATACTTACTCTATGGGAATCCGCGCATGTGCCCCAATAAAAGTCGCCTTTCACACAAAATGTACATTTCTGGGTTTTGCCTGCTAAACAGTACTGACTTAAGTCAATATCTTATCCCTCTTTCTAAATTTGAAGGCGGGCATACTGAAAACGACGGAATACTCACGCCATGGTATGTCCTCCCAGAGTCCTGTATTTCATGAGTTCCCTCCTGTATTTCGGGTATAAGTTGTTGATCGGCCCAACGGTCCGGCAGATTATCATTTCCCGAAGTGTTCGAACGTGCGCGAGCAGCTGACGTACATATGGCTATGTTGCTGGCTATCAAGAGCAGGAAACATGCTCACCTTGAATTTCGGGCTCGGCGTGGGCAAAGGATCCAAGGACGGCGTCGACATATAGAAAAACAAATATCAAACACGCGAGCAACATTTTCAACATTTAAGCTTCGATATTATATTCGCATGAGCTAGTACTGCCCCAGAGCTGTACTTAATAATTGCCGAGTGAAATAGCTAGAGCTAGGACTCATTTATAAACACGATCTTAAGTCCAGGCCGACTTCGCGAGTGGAATTTTTGTCTTTTGGCTTGTATTTTCATTAGGCAATGTTGCATCAGAGTGTTACTCATGAAGTCTTGTGATTGATCTGTATCTGTCTGAGTTGCATTTAAGGCTAATCCGCGGGGCAGGAAAGAGGGGTTTCAGCCGACGTATTCTAATACCTCGGACTGGAACTTGATGATTAGTCCAGACGGTGGACGGGGTACTTTAATATCGAGTGGGGATTCTGAGTCGATGCTTTGAGGTGTGGGGTATGTAACCTCAGTTGGAGACTATGAATCTTACTCCCTAGATGAACCTTATTAGATAGAGCAAGAGGAAAGGATGAAGAATAAAGATGTTTCGCATAATATATGACACATGTCTAACCCAGTATGATACAAAGCGCGCCAATTGCAATGCAAGACTCGCCCAATATAGTACAATGTTGAGCTGGGGCTCCGAGAAAAAGCAAAAAACCTTGGGACGCCCCGAAGATCTAGTTATAGTGTACAATGCCGTAGGATGCGGCTAGCTGCCAGTGATCCTCAGCACAAATTCATAGACGCCAAGAGTGATGATGGCCGATGGCAAAGATCGAAGCATATGAGGGGCAAGACCGCCGTACAAGCCAGCCATGCCTTCTTCCTTGGCAATGGTTCGGAAGCATTGCGCCAAGCCGGTGTATTTAGGTCGGCCATTTTCCATCGGAGCCTGGCGTAGTCGGGTTCGCATGACCTAGTAGAATTAGTAAAGTCTTTCAACTTAAGGGCCGAGAGAGCTTACCTCATGGGGGTAAGTGGTTAAGCCCGCGATCAGCTTTGCAGAACTTGCGGCTCCACTGGTGCTAACCCAGTGTGAAATCTCATCCCAGAGAGGAGTATGGTTACCCTCAGAAGGCTTCAATGTGTCGCGCAGGCTGGTTTTCAAACGTTCATAGAGCACCAAGTGTAGAGCCGTCTCAATTGAGCCAAGATAACTTGCGCTCATTCCCCGATAGAAACCGCGGATTCCTTCATTGCGCAGAGTTTGTCTGACGCAGTCTATGCTATTGCGGTATTGGCGGGTGGAAGACCCGCTGGCATGTGTTTGTGTTTTGTCGAGTTGGAGTCTGGTCTTAATCAACCAGATTGGGTTTGTGGCGGTCGAGGTCGCAAGGCCGGCGCAAATTGCTGCCTGCGCATGAACAAGAGGAGAGTCTTCCGCTCGGCCCAGGAGTTTGGCTCCGATATGTTTGCAATTTCCATAGACGTAGAATTTGATCGCAGTTGCGGGGACCACACCGGCGACGCTCGGTCCAAGACCTCGGAAAAACGCGCGCCATCCTTCGGCGCGATATATTGAGCTTATGATTCGTATCGTTTTATGATTCGATCCGTGATGCGGTTGGGGTGTTTGGAGAGAGTGGTTGGAGTGGCTTGAAGTTTGATAAAAGTCGGACTGAAGGCGTGTCCTCAAGACATCAAGAGGCGATGTCACAATGGCAGTCGCGAATCCACCGGTCCTAGAAAGTAATTGTTAGATTCGTGAAGATGACAGGTGGAAAAGAGTGAACGTACGCGCCTGCCAGCAGGTGTACCCATGAGGCAACCGGCTTCTTTGTTGCAGTATTAATAGGGCTGGTAGGCTTGGTGACTTGCACCTGCTGATATTCCTTGGTTTTTGCCTCCATGATGGCGTTCAATGGGAAGGGAGATCTGGGGTTCTTGTCAACACTTTTTTTCTCGATAAGCGCGATAACAGCACGTGATCCCCGGTCACATGACTGCGCGGTACGAAGATCTTCGCTCCACTTTCCCTTACTGTCTCTCCACTGCCAACGAGAGGGGCTGGGCCACTGGATGAACGGCCCCTCAATTGTGCCCTGGCACCCAGGTGCTGACTGCGGAAGCCATGGATGACATAAATACCGAAAGAAAATCAAGATCTACGCATTCAAAATCACGCTTTGGATGTGTAACTTGCAAGTGAGTGACTCCAAGTCAACTATTGACGTACCAGCTAAAAACCAAGGGCGCGACACAAAAAGTGTGACGAGACTCGCCCGGCATGTCTTAGATGTATTAGCTCCAGAAAGCTGTGTGGGGGCTACGAGATTGTCATTGACAAACGGTCACGAACTTGGCGTGACTATGAAGCCGCCGATGTGGCCAACAGTCAGAGCGTGGTAGCCCCGCGAAGCCACGCACGAAATCTCGGGCCATCTTTCAGTGTGATGCGATTACCTCTCATTTCTACTCGGACCTACCTCACATGGAATGAGCGATGGTATCTAGACTACTATCGCAATTGCGTTGCGGTACGACTCGCCAACTACTATGACTCTCCATTTTGGAATCGCTTTGTGCTCCAAATATGCGACCAGCACCCTCTGGTCTGCCATGCTGCAGTCGCTGTTGGGGCTTATTACCACCAACTGGAAAGAGTTCGTTGCGGCGAGAAAGTGGGTCAAGAATCCCTTCTCGCTCTTCATCATTCTACAAAAGCGATCAGTTACCTCCGAGAAACTCTGGCACAGGAATCTTCAGCCTCGAAAGGATCTTCTGTGGGCAAACCAAGTAATCTCCACAAAGAGCTTGTCCTAGTGACATGTGCCATATTTGCATTCCTGGCTTTCTTACAGGGCGATACTCTTACCTTCCGTTCGCATTTGATCTCCGGATACAAACTTTTTAAGCAATGGGGAATTGACAAAAGAAGTGTATCCGGGCTTTTATTGAACCGATTATTCGCCAGGATTCATATACACTGGGTTTTCTGCAGCGACCCTCAGTTACTCGAAAAAATGCCCGAAGGAGCTCAATGCTTCCTTGCCGAGTATTCAGTAATCTTTGAGAATCCGGCCGTTATGCGAAAACCCACATCTGTCTTCACGCCCATTGATCAACTGGATCGAGTTCAACAATTGATAGCCTATTTCAATGGGGTCATGCTACACGGCACACATACGGATTTTGAGATTGAACCCGCAGGTTCTCTCAGCCCTGGCTCAACGGCGATATTGATCAAGTTCCAGCACTGGAGGACTGCAATCACGGAAATTCTCAACGAATCCAAATACATTGCGCCAGAAAACAGTGACTATCTCAAATTAATCACTTTCTGGGCCGAAATGATTGGAATCAAGGTCGCTGTAGCCCAGTCTCCCGAACCAAATGAGTTGTTATTTGATGATCACTTGGAGCAATTCCTACGGGCGTCTAAAATGGCCCAAGAGTTGACAGAACCGAGCTCGAACCTTGACAAACTGTCCCCGAGGTTCTACGAAATCTCCCTCGTCCCTGTATTATTATGGGCCGGGGCCAAATGCCGCAATTGGCTAGTCCGTCGAACTATCTGCAACACACTGCGGAATTTAGCTGGGGATCACTACTTGGTGTACGCAATAAATACTGCTTTGAGTAGACTAATATCGCTCGAATCAGATGGAGTCAAACGAGGGGAAATCATTCCGAAAGCTGCTCGTTTCGATTCTATCAACTTGAAGACCAACCGTGAAGAATCGACTGTTGAACTGCGGTATCGCAGACCTCCCACGTCAACAAAAATCGATGTTCATGATCACTGGGGATCCGACTTGATGTACTATGAGCCTTTTCAAGAATACAACTAACCTCCATCACCATCAGTTCTGGTCACCCATTTCAATTGGAACCATATCGCAGCACTGGATCGTGCGGCTCACTGAAACCTCAACCAACTACCATCTGATGACTTTGGTGGGGAAGAACTCGTCGATCAGCTCCGTATAGTAAGGCTGATTTGACAGATGTTAGACATATTCAAGAAAGAAAGATTGTTCAAATTGGGGAGAACAGCTCACCTTCAACTTCTCAGGGTCAGGGAGCTCATCACTCTTGCTGTACAAGTCGTACGGGTTGAATGCCTTGACCGCTTCCAACATCTTGTGGTCATGCTCATTCATGAACTCACGATAGGCTCCCTCTCGGTGCCAGGGGTAGAAAGAGTGGTAGCGGATCATTGCCAGGCCTTCTTCCGGGATTGTAGATTGATCCTTCACGATGTGATAAAGATATTCATCGTGGCCCCAGCAGATCATGACATTCTCCAATCCACAACCAGGAGAGTAAATTCCATATTTGGAGCTATACACCTCGTTGTTATAGTCCTCATTGTCTTTGAACGACTTGTTGCCGAAAATGATCCTGTCATCAAAGGCGCAACCGACCGCGAAGGTGTCGCCAACAACGTCCCATTGTCCTTTAGCCCCGAAGAAGAACAGCAGCTTTCCAAGATCGTGAATCAACCCCACAAGCTGCATCCATCGGGGCTTTCCTTCGTTGCGAATCGCCTCGGCAGATTGCAGCAGGTGCGTCATCTGAGACTCAGAGGTATCGGGATCACATTCGTCGATGAAGGTGTTCAACTTTTCCATTGCTTCCCAGACTGTCATATGGGCACGAGTCTTGTTCTTGAAATCGTTGCGTGCTTTCAGGTTGTATGCCACAGTTTGGAGAGTGTGCTGCTGGGCATAGAAATTCTTCACTTGATCACAAGCATCCTCGAACTGACGGAACCCTTGTTTATCTTTGGCTTTGTCGAATTCGGATTCTTCATAGAGACCTTTGTCTTGCTTCAGATCCGTCTTGTGGATGTTGACAGCGTCGATGTTGTCAGACATAGCCTCGAGGCTGATAGGGGCTGATTGAATAGCAACTGCCATTTTTGCGCGTTGGGAAGGTTGAATTGGCTTTTGTGTCTTGGGCTTCGATTTGGTCAACAGTAAGGTAGATGAGGTGATCTTGGTCTGTTGGTCGTGTGTTTTCCTTCGAGCAAACCATCGAGCTTTATAGCTTGGAACATGCTCTCTTTCGATGCTTTCTCGGATCGTGGTTTCCGCAACGAGTATGACAGTCAACGTGGACTTTGGGATAGGATTCTCTCGGTGTTGTGCTTCCGTCTACAACATTCTGTCATTGCCAGATATGGAGGTGCCATCTCAAAGCCCGTACATACCGTGCCACCAACTGAATGTGGAAAGCGGGTTCCGGATTCTGGCTAGACTAGATATGGCAGGGTCAACCCCGAAATCAGCCAATCAAAGATTCTTTATATCAATCCAAAAGCCAACACGTTATTATGTGTTATTCAGCAAACTTTGGCTGAACAATCCTATGCAACCCCTTGCCAAGGATCTGCCCAGGTCTGTCTGGGCAGTGAATGCTTTTTTCCCACTAATTTGAGTTCATAATAGTTGTGTATCCGCTAATCCAGTTAGTCACAGCACCTTAGATCATTTCGTATCCTATATAAGAATGTAGGCTGTGTTTCCTTGTTCTCTTGATATGTGATGTGTTTCTTGAATTAAATGCATCATGTTCCAAGCTGTGAAGAGGTAATTTTTTTGGAAAGCATTCTTACAAAGGATTCCCAGCTCCCTACACAAAGCTGCATGTAGTAGGAGCTCATCACCGTGCACAGTGCTTTCTCCTGAAGTGTGGACCTCGCCTCGGTGTTTGTTTTCCGTCGAAGTTTATACAGTCGGGATTATTTCCACTGGGATCGGCAATAATTGCGATTGGTACCTTAGCAGCTTCAAATTTAACTTTATGAAGCATTGAACCACCTTTGAACGATACGTCCTCCAGAAATAACTTGTGTCAATGGCGATACGGTTCCAGTGTGCTAGGGTTCCTTCCTAAAGCCGACAACCCGAGAGCATAGCAGATTCTGGTCAGATAATTTTCTTACGCATTGAATATATTTGGGCCCACTTCTTAGACTCAAAGACGCGCGAAAAATCAACTCTAAAGGAGGTCCCCCGCGGTTTCCATCCAGGACTTGATTGTTGTGGGGGGAGGCTCTGCGGGATACTGTCACGTGGCACACGTTCCGGCTCCACTTTCCTGATTGGGAAGTCCGGCTGAATACATACCTCTCTTCTTTGATCAACGCTCTCGATCGGTTTCCTTCGCTTGTTATACCGTGGAACAATGATAATTATACCGAAGCGCTGAAAGGAAGCCTAACAATGCTTTGTGGCGGTGATTGGATAATAAAGTGTGCAACTTTGTTGGTTTCCTAATTTAGACCCAACAAAGAGCATTCAGACCAATTCTATGTCTAACATGCAGGGATTTACTTGCAAAATGCCTATAAGAAGGGCCAATCCCATGATCAAAGTGAACTCTATCATCCTAGCGAGCATCCTCCGCGCCCCCAGAAGCCTCAATACATTTCCTGAAATCCATTTCACTCCAATTTGGCAAGTACCACCCCTGACTAATTTTTCCACCTGAGCAACTTACAGTCATGGCAGACAAAACATTACGTACGTGCCCCAGGCACGGCACACCCCGTGAAAGAAACATTGACACCGAACACCGTGAACTTTACGTTCAAATTTGCATCCAGGAACGCGGCGGTTACATCCACTGGTGGATTTTCATGAGGTGCCCGGGTTCTGACTTGGGAACTCGACTGCATTGCACTGGCGGGTATGGCCGGCGCACGTTGTCCATGGAACTTGATAAGCCATTTAACAGCCAGCTGGTCAAGACCACACACTATCTCGGTAGGATTCATAGGAGAGACAGTATCATTGTGCCAACGGAGGCTGAGAAGATTCCATTGCAAGATCCCCAACTTTGGGTCTGCTACTTGGTTCTCCGACTTGAGCTCAAGAGGCTGATCCAAAATGGGTTGTACGATCATTACAGGTTCTGTTACAGGCATCCTGGGAAGGACGAGGATTTCGGACCAGGACAAGGTGTCAGACTCCCGCCTCGTTGCCCCCATAGCCATTAGGTAGGGCCCTTTGCTCTCTGATCTCTGATAGGTTAGCTTCAACTCAATCGTACAATCAATGACATACAATGGAATCTCGATGTAGAACAGATATTTCATCGCTTTTCGGTAATCAGGCCGCTCCCTGGCTGTCGACGCTGACTGAATAATAAATAAGTGACCACCTCAAAAATAACTTTTGTTTCCTTCCAAATAAGTTCCATTTATCTGCTCTTTGCCTTCTCTGCTGTCGTCCTCATCATCCTGATTGTAGTTGTTTACCTGGTGGTCATGGTGACGGAAAAGTCGTGGGTTCTTCGGGGGCCTCGCGGTCGCGTCTACGGACGCGTAGCGTTTGTATGGAGAAGGCGGAAATCGAGGGTATCAACAAATTCTGCTCAAGTTGTATACAAGGTATTATCTTGTCGCAGTATTTGATTTCCGGCAATTAAGGTACTCGGTAATTTCGGATGGCCGAGTGTTGTCGCACTCGTTTTCTGTCTTGATTCCCTAGGCGCCAACATTGTCCAGTCGCGCGTCGGATCCGAGTGTACGGAGCAAATATGGCAAGAGTTGGCCAAGCTCGGACAAAAATTGATATGCACTTGAAAATCCGGAGTCCAGTTATATGGAAACTCGAGAGTGGATTCTAAGCCCTTGATCAGCACCCTACCCCTCTGCCCTCTCTTCCCGTAGACGGGGTCCCCGAGCAGATACCGAACAACCCCTCTCGATATTGGCCAATGGGAATGACGGATGCCTGGTCGGAATTAAAATGACGAACGTGTCCGCCGGAGCTACGGTTCGTAGCGGGTAGGCGGAGTAGACAGATCAAATGTTTGATGACAGGGGCCAGTCGGGGAGGGACCACTCACGACTCGGTCTCGATCGCTTTGCTCCGTGAAGAGAGGGGGGTTGCAAAATGGGGAAAAATGGTGTGGAAGTAGCGGAACGGAGCTCACTAGTCGTTAGGGAGTAGAATGAGTTATTCTTGGAACTCTTTATTCACTTTGTTGTCATTGCTCATCTTCTAGTCCCTTCTAGGGTTGCATATGTGCCTTGGCGGTGATATGGAGGCTCGAGCTTGGAAAACAATCAGCCACTCTGTAATGTACATGCTTACATGCTGCAACTGACTGTTGTCTAAGGTGTCTGAATACTTTTGGCCCCATGTTCCTAATCCCAGAATGGACTAGTAGATTGGGAATCCCGCCAGTTCATCCCTATGCCCAGCTCCCGGCAACCTGGTCCTCGGATTCGGCCTTCTAGTTGACATTTGAAAAGAGTAGCGGTGAAATTGATCAGATTTTCGCCAAGAATGACCCGGTACACTTCATTGGCAGATCGAATCTTCCATGGCTCAATTGTTTTATCTATCGTACCAGAATGCCGTAAGAAGGTGAGTTCTGTATTAGGAGATTAAAGAACAAATCCAGAACATGCAGCTTTTCGTGCATACAGATGGCCGCTAGTGCCGTATCCAGATGGGACAATCGGTCTGCCCCCAAGGCTGTGGTTCAAGCCCCGAGGGGCTCAAGTCCCCAGAATAGAGCCGGCCTTCCAAGGTTTACACGAGAAGTCTGCATCCATTGTGCCATTAACTGTATGAGGTGTTCATCTAGCCAGTGCAGCTTACTCTTGGGTTGTGACTGGGTTGTCTCAAGACTCAACTACCCAAATTCCTTCATCTTTCCCCGCATGTACTGGATACCTCCCTGCAACCTATTTAAGTCTCGACACTCTTCGAAATTCACCTTTAAGTCACCTTTGCCAACGCCATCATTGCAAAGCGCTATCCGGTCCACTCTCAGCAATTTTCTACTTCACATCGCTGGTCTTGCTCGTTCCCTTTACCATGTCATACCCTTTTCCCGATGACACAGACAAAAACTCCGAGACTTTCTCCTCTGAGGGAGTTGGGTATTGCTTCTCCGAGGACAATGCTTCGCATCAGAGCTTCGCCTATATGCCAACCCCACTGCAGAGCATACAGCCTTACCCCGAACAGAACGGCCAAGTCATGCGCTTCCTCCATGATCCGTATGCATACACACCAGGCCTGTTGGCTCTGAGTGACAACAACATGGCCATGTCGAGCACCTCCGCTGAATACTCACATGGCACGACAGCTTCCTAGATGGGAGACAGCGCTGCTAGGGTTGACCGAGAGAACATGCCGAATAACTCTATGGATTTTGCGGTACCCGTTTCACGCAATCTCCGAGAGGGTCATGCCTGGTCCCCAGAGGGGGGACCTTCCGATGATACACTCTATGGAGGTCTCCCAGCAAATCATTGCGTGTCGCGTTGCTGCTGTCATCCATTACCCGCCACCAAGTGAGTATCCCCGGTTCAGCCTTTTGCGCATGCCAGGGTTTCATCTGACCGATATTCAAGAGAATCCGTCGGTGGTTTCAGGTGCCACTGGAGAGGCTGCAGAAACACCACCAAATTCACTCATGATGGGTCTCTATGGCGTCACATCAGGGAAAAGCATCTAGCCCCTGATGCATTCAAGTGTCCTGATCCACACTGTAAAAAGTCCTTTGGCCGAATGGACAAGTGGCGGGAGCATTGCCACTTCGCGCACGGAGCGAAGCGCTCAGGAGAGCGTCGCCGTGGCTCTTGTCATACTTGAGATCTCTCTGGTCTTGACGGCACCACCCCGGGATTTTGAATTTTTTGTCGGGTCAATATTCTGTGGCATGTGTCAATTTGTTGGCGGAGATATTGGGGATCTCATCTTATCTGTTTTTTCTGCATACTCGCTATTGAAATTTCAAAGGATTTGGTTTTTGAGCGATTCTTGTTCAATACCAACGCGAAGATCAAGATCTCGCAGACAGCATGGAGTGCACACCGCGTCAATCTACGCCGCGACCCCGGGAAAGCCCTGAAGCCCTGGAGCCCTGGAGGGCCGAATGACTTATCTAATTCGGTGCCCGATGGATGTTTGCCTTGCTGCCTGAGAGCTGGCTGACGAGCTTCAACTAAGCAAGGCAAGATTACAGTTGGAACTTCGTTGTTGTTTTCGATCGAGAATGAGGTTTTATGATTTCGATTGTATATTCTGAACAGGGTCTTGGATGGCAGCGACAAAGAGATAGAAATTTCCATTCGGAACCACAAGGCAATCAAACCATCCATTTCTCACGCCTACAAACATTGCTATGCAAAGGTTTTTCGAGGAAGAACTCTATAAGAACTCTGCTGGCACTCGATCAAATTAAAGTACAAGGGCTGCCTCCTAGCAGTCCCTGACGATGGATATACTGGAATAAGAATGACAAGGGCAAGATGACTCTATGTATGTAACCAAGCTAATCGCTACCTGCTAATGCTAGGATCTCTGGTGGGGGTATCCCCGGCTGAATTACGTAGGGGCATACGCGAACCCCAGCCCTGAGCGGACCCTAGCAGCCTCACGCAGATCCCCGCGGCCTCAGATATACTATAGGTGGTGCCTGGATGCCTAAGCAACGTCAATGGTCCTGACATTATCCTCCTTTTCTGGAAGGAGCCTGTATCCTCGTCGGTAGTGTAGAATTCTTTAGCGATCTCTTTGAAAGGAACGTCTGTTTCCTTTCTGAGATTAGCGGTAATTCGTTTTCTTTGTCGTGCCCCGTCGTTCCCTTGCCCTCGTTCAACATCCTCGAATTTCTTTCGCATAAAGAGATGGATTGTTTTCGCATTTTTCTCTAATTTTACTCTTACCGTCGACAAAATAAATTCAAATTATCAGTTCCTCGGCCTTCCCGGCGTTCCTGCAGCTGATTGATGCATGCGATGTGTCAATCGTTTTGGCTGTGTTCCTACCTATATTTGCGTTCCTGAACCATCCGCTGGCGTTCACGGTCGCCACTGCGCATACTGCGCTTCCTCGCGAGTGTTCTGTATCATGGTTTGTGGCTCTTTTTCCTCGTTTGCTAGCATCGCTAACGCTTTCTTAGGTAGATCCCCGACTCGATGTCATCGTCTCGTTGGCTATCTCTACGCCTCTCGTTCCTGCTGTCACAAAGACCACCGCCGTTCGCGCTTTTCGTGGTGCGCGGAATCAACTGTCTCGCGGTATCAATACGGGTGTATCTCCTACTCGGCCTCCTGCATTGACCGTGCCTGTGCCCCCTGGCGGAATTGTGTATCCCCGGCCAAGTCGTGTTATGTTGTGGTATCAGTTCTTGATGCAGCATCTCGCTGTTCCATCGCCGGTTCCTGCGCTCCGCCCCAGTCGAAGGCGCGTAATCCAACTTTTGATCGGCCCGCTGGCAGTGTCTCTGTCCCGCTTTGCTTTATTTTCTGAGTGGGATGCCGCAACATGAACTGATACCACACCACGAGGGATTTGGCTGGGCATAAACGATTCCGCCAGAAGGCACAGGCACGGTCAGCACAGGAGGCTGAGCAGAAGTTGCACCCGTATTGATCTCACGAGAGAATTGATGCCCCGCACCACGAAAAGCGCGAACAGCGGCGGCCTTTGTGACATACCGGTTCTTGGGGAACGGTTTGCCTGGGTATCTGGCGGGTTCGCGGTTGTCGTTCACGTCTTTGCGTTTTGGATACTTCGCACGTTCCAACGCTGGCGCTGTCGATGGCATCAATCTCTCGGTTCTGGTATAGTGTTCCACCCATGCTGAGTGGTCGTCGCGTGTGGGTTGCACTCCTCTGTATCACTCTAGCTGTATCTCCGGCAGTACCCCTGAATGTAGGCGTTCGACGTACTCCTTCGTCGGAGTATCTCGCATCTTGTGGTACAGGGCGGTGATGTAGTTCGCATAATCCCGCACCGTTTGGTCTAGCCTCTAGCGTGTATGCCACCATTTATTTTCGTCGTCGACATGGAGGTAGTCGGGGCCGCTGTGGTCCTGACATGAAACTGCAAACCTTTTCAGGTATATCCACTTATAGGTTCGCTATGATATGACTGCAATTTGGGAACCCTGAACAGCCCGGGAGAAACGGTTCCTTGCCCTATGGGGCTGCTACATTGAGAGTATGTACCTGTGTGCTGGGCTTGGAGTGCCGGGGAAGGATTCTAGATCGTCCTTCCTCCTGTCAGATGTTGACGAATCAGCGGTCAATATTGCACGTGAGTGGCAAAATATCGTGGGCGGAGTGTAGTATGGGCAGGAGGGTAGGCATCTGATTCGTCATGAACTTGCAGAGAGAGATTGAGATGACGTGGGGGCAGGGGAAAACCAGCGACTCGATCTACATATGTACTAGCATGTATTGTATTACCTGTAAGATATTCAAGATCCCCGGAAGATTATTAGTCCTCGCCGCTATTGCCCCTACGCAGTGTAAGGTGTACGTCACGTAGTGTAAAGGAATTGTGCCCAAGTAAAAAAAGCTAACGATCATGCTAATACAGTACGGAAGTACAGTATGAAAATACAGTACAGAAATAGCCCGGAAGAGCATTCAAACTTCATGAAAACACCAGTCAGACATCGTGCCTCTGCACTATTGTTTTTGCATTTAAACCTCCGCGCGACCCCTCGACATTCACCATGATCTGTCCTTCGATTTACCTTTGCACATTACAAATCGCTTCTCGGTCATCGATACCTGACGACTTTTGCCGTCGTCTCTTTCGCTGTTTTCCATTCTCTTCATCATGACATACCGTTTTTCCGATGACCGCTTCCAATCACTTCATTGTGAAAGCTTTGAGTACCTCCCATATAGAGGAGATGTTTTACCTCACAATCCGGTCTATACACCAGTCACAGCACAAGGATCCGAACTGGATTGTGAACAGACCATCTCGGATACAGTTTTTGTCCAGGATACATTTACACAAGATCGGTTTGTCTTTGATGACGACAAGTTGGACACCTCAGATGCCTCCGTCTCGTACCCCGGAGGCCCGACAGCCTGTTGGATCAAAGGCAACTTTGAAGTGGGTGAAGCTGAAGCACAGAACCCAAGCTATCGTCATTTGGTGGTCCCTGATACTACACTGGATGTCGGTGATGCTCAGCAGAATGATCTTATGCTCCAGATAGGAGAGTATCTTACGAAGATAGCCAGTGGACATGGTCAAACCGAGCAGCCAGCGCCACGACGGCGACATGCAACACGCAATCCTAAGCAAGTTCTCTCCATTCAAATAACCCCCAATCTCGAGGCTGTTTTTAACAAACATCCCTTTCTAGACGGATAACTGGTGGAAGTTTCAAATGCGAGTGGAAAGACTGTACAAACTCAAACTCCTTCACCCACGATACATCTTTATGGCGTCATATCAGAGAGAAGCACCTAGCTCCTGATGCATTCAAGTGCCCTGCTCCGCACTGTAGAAAGTCATTTGGCCGAAAGGACAAATGGCGAGAGCATTGGCACTTCGCGCACGAGGGGAAGCGCTCAAAAGAGCGCAGCCGTGGCTCTTGTCAGACTTGATATCAGAAAACTCGAGGGGTTGAAACTCTCTTGTTCTGATCTGACAGCCCTGGGCTTCGGGCTTTCTTTCGTATGAATCTTCTGTGGAATTTGTCACAGGTTTGTTGGAGATCTTGGGGATCTCGTCTTGCCTGCTTTTCCTCCCCCTCATCCTCGCAACTTCAAAACATTTGGTTCTCAAACGATTGTCACTGAACACGAATAAGGTAGTATACTTTGCGCTGTTATTCTTAAATACTTAAGAAGGTGAATAGGGCTCCGGGGTTCGATGGCTAGTTTGATGCCTGCTATTTGCCTTTTCGTTTGAAAGTTGAGGGACGACTTTCAACTACACGAAGCAGTCTTGCAATTGAAAATAGGTTCTAACATATGATTGGAGTGTATCTTAAACATAATGACAATCTATCTTGACCTGCCCTCAACTGTAACCCGTCCATTCTTGAACCCTTGAGCAGCCCGGGGGAAACAGCACCCTCCAGGTCTACTAGAACATGTGTGTTGGGCAAGGCCGAGTGCTGGGGAAGGACTTCTAGATTCCCTCATATTAGCGCGCTTAGTCTAGTGATTGACCTGATCGAGGCCTGGTATTATTGGTTGCTTTGATGGTAAATGGGGTAGAGACGGCCGACTTCCGCCTGTCACGCTAAGCTCCTTGGCGAGCAGAGTGGACTGCCCTGCGCCAATGAGCTGAGAGCCTAATGCGTCTAGCATAGCACTGCGATCGACACAGCCGAAAACACGAGGGCCCCACTAAGTGCTATGCGTATTGCAGGCGTGTGAGTGGTCGAAGCCGGGTACCCGGTTGGAGCTTTCTTGCCAAGGGGCACGCAAGGAGCCAAGAGGGGTTTTGGGGTTAGGCACATAAGCACCTCAACATCACTTTATGAAAAAGGCAGAATATTGGCCAATGATACCACTTCCTGCAAGGCGGAAGAGCACTCGATGTTCATGAAAACACCAGTGTCAGATTTCTTGTCCAGTTTCGTTTTGCATTTAAACCTCCACGCAACCCCTCGAGATTCACTATGAGATATCCTTTGATTATACATTTGCACATTCCAAAGTACCTTTTGGTCGACACCTAACGATTCGTACTTGATCTCTTGGCTTTTTTCAATCTTCTTCATTATGGCAGACAGTTTTCCAGACGGCCACTTCGAATCATTATATCCAGAAAGCTTCGAATGTTTCCCGTACCGGGGTGATGCCTTAGTTCACAACCCGGATCATACGCCGACCTTGTATTCTAAGCAGAACACCCCAGGTACTATTTGTGTGCAGGATCCATATACACAGGATGCCTGGATCTTGGAGCAACACAGTCCGAACATACCGGGTGCCACTACACAGTACCCCAAAGACCTGTCAACCTGTCTGGTCAGACATAGTACTGCTTTGGGGAAAGTACAAACTATGTCCAGCAGTTCGTCGATGGTGCCTGATGGACTCGATGTTCAGGATGCTCAGCACGATAATATGTTACTCCAATTGGGAGAACATTCTACAAACACAGCCAATCGATGTGGTCGAGCTGAGCAGCCGGTGCCACGTAGGCAACGTGCGACACGCAATTCTAAGTAAGTTCCCAGAATTCGGATACCAGTTTTTCTTTCCTGGGGCTATTCCTGAAGTCTTAACTAATATCACTATTCAGACGAATAGCAACTGGAAATCTTACCTGCGAGTGGAAAGGCTGTACAAACCCGAACACATTTACCCACGAAACGTCTCTTTGGCGGCACATCAAAGAAAAGCACCTATTCCGTGATGCGTTCAAGTGTCTGGCTCCACAATGTACAAAGTCATACGGTCGAATGGACAAGATGCGGGAGCACTGGCAGTTTGCGCACGAAGTAAAGCATTCAGAAGAGCGCCGCTGTCTTTCTTGTCACACCTGATATCACAGAGGTTGATATTGCCACATCGGGTTCACGATTTGGATGCCACAGTACAGCTACGGAGTACCTTCTTAGGTATGCATTCAGTCACAATAGACTTTGCCTTTTTGTATCTTCTCACTTTTTGGCGTATCCCCTCAGACAAATTATCACATTCTCATAAGCTTTAGAAGTGATGCCATCATGTTAGAGCCCATCTATCGGTATGATCAACAAAATGTATTGACATTTACAATTACCCAAGTAATATTTTAGAATCAAGTGAATGAGGAGAACGAAGTCAAGAACTATTATAGAGGAAAGGTGGGGAGGAGTGAGAGTAAGCTTTGTAGTGAAAGGTGGGGAGGAGTGAGAGCAAGCTTTGTAGGAAGGTTTAAGTAGTAGATTGTAAACTCAATTCTGACTTTATACTATAAAGGTACCTAGGTAGAGATTTTAGATTGGTGTTGATTCCAAGGTTGTTTTGAACATCCCAATTGAAGTTGGAATTAGCAAGATGTAGTCTTAGTAACTAACTATTGTGTACTTCGTACATAATATTTCTTGCCCGTTGTAGAGAACGAACTGTGAATGTTGGATCTTCCGGTTTTACGGCTCGGCTTATTAGAGATGTAATATGGTCACTCTTAACTGTAGGCAGTAGGCAAGGTTTGGTATTTTACAGTATTCAACCAGCGGCGAGGAAAGCGGTAAATTTGATAAAAAAACATACTTCCGTAGACTCAGGCACGTGTTTCACCCGGTCGCATCGGATTGTAATGCAGTGCAATGTCTCGAGAGCAGCCTGTCTGAATAGAATTTGATTGACCGATTCCAAGGTTCGTTTGTAGGAGTATGACATTTTGAAGCGAGTGGGACAAAAATCCAATTGCGGTGAAATTCAGAGTGCACCCACAAGGGAGAAGAGCAGGGCAGATTGACGAACTGCCTGTCATCGGTGATTAGCGACAAATACTCTGTATCAAATCCCGAGCATGAAGATACAGTTAAAGAAAGCAACTAACGAATGAATTTTGGCATGCTCAAGTGGGATGCAGAGGGACCACCACACGCGAGCAACGTGCATGGGGATCGCTTTCCCCGGGTAATCAAAATCAAAGGGTTGTAATAGATTCGCGTTTGATCTTAAAAGTTCGCTCTTCAATTCTACGCCAGTAATGATTTTCTGCAGTATCTGAGTGCCTCTTCGAAGATTTGTATCCACTTCAGATCTCTACTTGGGGCGTCCCGCAGGTCGGACAGAGAGACAACTTACTTGTGTTAGAGCAATGTTGGTAGCCCCACTTCTACTGAGTATTTGAACCCCCAAAGACTTTCGACATGAACCCTTTTTTGATCAAACCAATATCACAGTCCGCTATCCGATCGACTCCTGACAGTTGTTCATGAATCTTCTCTTCTTTCGTCAATTCAGTTCATCATGACACAGAGCTTTCGAGATAATGAACTCGAATCATTTCTTTTGTGGGGGTTCAACTCGTTCAACTACCTGCCCTATGGGGGTGATACTTTTTGTGATAACGCGTCCTACATGCCTAACATACCAGGACCTATCCAGCCTCATTTCGAGCAAACCAACCCTGGTGCGAGTTTTGTCTGGGGTCCTCCTTATGCGCAAGACCCATGGGCTTGGAATGATAACAACATGAGCACTCTAAGCGCGCCCACCCAACACCATGATGGCTTGACAAACTGCTGGATCAGAGACAACGCATCCGCCGCCGAAGCGCCGAACATGGCCAACAGGTCCTTGATGAATCCGGATCTACCAGAAGCTCAAGATACAAATCATGGATATCTATCACCCCAAGCAGAAGAGTCTTCAAAAGAGACGACTGTTCGACGTGGTCAAGCTAAGCAGCCTATGCGACGTAGCCGACGTGCGATACGAAATACCAAGTACGTTTCCCTAATTCGGCTAACATTCCATTTCAGACCATTGACTGCTGGAAGTCTCGGCACTACCACAGATGACGCACAGAACGCGACCAGCAGTGCTTCAATGGCCAGTGATGGATTCCATGGACAGGATGCTCAGTACGAGTCTTTCTTACTCCAAATGAGGGGATCTCTTTTCCCTACAAAGACAGCCAGTCAACGTGGCCACGGTCAGCAGCCAGTATCACGTAGGCAACGTGTGGTACGCAATGCCAAGTAAGTTCACTGGATTGACATTTGCATATTTTCCAAGTCTCACTTTACCTAATATTCCATCCCACTTCAGACGAATGACTGCTGGAAGTCTCAGATGCGAGTGGAAAGACTGCACGAGCCCAAACTCATTTACCCACGACACAAGCCTATGGCGTCATATCAAAGAAAAGCATCTCGCCCCTGATGCATACAAGTGTCCCGCTCCACAGTGTGAAAAGTCATACGGTCGAATGGACAAGATGCGGGAGCATTGGCAATTCGCACATGAACCGAAGAAATATCGCCCTTGTCATGTGTGAGATATCGTTGGTCCCGAGCTCAAAATGCTGGAGTTTGGGCTTTTCTTCCGATAAATACTTTGGGGAATTTGTTCGTGAAAAGATATGCATGAATAATGTTAACAGGGAGACAATGTGTCTCTGATAGCGTACTCCGTTCGGAGAAATTCCTCGTAGCCTACCTCGTGAGGAAGGAGCGGTAGTGGTCCATTATCTCTTCATCTCATTTCTCATCCCGGTCAATCGCGATTCAGCCAGATACAGCCTATTCGGGGTGGGAGTTGACGGCGGTTCAGTCATGGTGGTCAAAAGACGCCACGAGACTGGAATCGCGTGTGCCTCTGGGGCTTTTGGCATCACTAACGGGGACTAACAGCATTTAAATGGAGAATAGAATTAATAAGCTTCTGCACACCCTTTGCCTGGACTCTATTTATGGTAATAACATGTTGCAATCTCGGGCACGTGATGTCGATGTCCTAGGCTCGTATTTCGGTTGCATTGGCCCCCAAAGTTGCGCAGCGCTGGACTTTCTCGATCTGCTAACTTCGGATGCTTGAGACGTGGAGATACTCTGTAAGCAGACAGTGTAAGCTTGGAACTAAATGATCCTTGGGATCTAAGGACACGGTCCAGGGGAAGAGGTGAAGGGTACCGTCGAGGGTTTCTCCGTCGCGTTTCTGAAAGCCCCCTCTATTCTCGTTGTACTCTTTTCCCTCTAAGAATGACGAATTATGTTTCCAACGGGGCACGTAGAGCCAGTTGCCAAGCCCCTACTGGAACCATCACAATCAGATCTTACATCAGTCAGGTCGAGAGGGTCTTAGCGCCACAGCTCTCTCTCCACTTTAAATGTACTAGGAACACAATCTTCGGGTCGCCTTCGTGCGTGAGTGGAGCCTCGAGAAAGAGTCGTGGCTGTGGAAGGACCTGTGGCTAGGTCCACACCGTCGCTCGATACCACCAATCACAGCAAAGTTCCCTGCACTCCACACCGTCGTTCGCAACCACCAATCACAGCAGATTTTTCCAGGCTCCTCTCATATCATTCGACGTGGGTGTTTTGAGCGGGTTCAAACCCAAAGGGTGCATATATCCACGTGTGTACGCACTACACTCATTGGTTATGATCTCCGAGATGGGTGAGATCTGGCGTATCTTCTTCATTATGCATTCCTCTGAATACCAGCTGTTGGGCGTGGATTGAACGTGCCAAACTTCATCGATTTCTACTTAAACCCTTCCCAGTTCCTCGACATTTATCATGATTTCTCTTCTACTCACACTGATATTGCAACCCACTATCCAGTCGAGTCTTGATAATTCTTGGCTTGTTTTCTCCTCTTTGGTCCATTATATTAATCATGACCACCCATGGATTTCGAGATAATCATTTCGAGGCATTACCTTTGGAAGGGTTGAACTACTTCCCATATAGGGGTGACGATTCCTCTCACCACTTGGCGTACGTCCCAAATTCACTACAAAGCACAAATATGCATCTTGAAACGACCAAACTAGGTACAAATTCTATTTGGAATCCTGATGTGCAAGGCCCATGGACATTCAATGGCAACAACATCAGCACATTCAGTGCTCCCACCCAACACGTCAATGACTCGACAACCCGCTGGATTGGAGACGACGTATCGGCGGTCGAAGCACAGAATATATCCAACAGTTGTTTGATCGGCCTTGATAGTCCAAACTTGCAGGACGCTCACCACCAGTCTCCGTCACTCCAAATGGATGTATCTCCAAAAGAGATAAGCAGTCGACGTGGACAAGTTGAGAAGCATGTCTCGCGTAGCCGGCGTACGATGCGCAAGACCAAGTAAGTTCTCTCGGGTCAAATATCTCTTCATCTTGCGAGTCCTTTTTCATCTAACAGACATCACCTTGAAGAGGAATGGCTACCGGTAATTTCAAGTGCGACTGGAGAGACTGCACCAACACAAACACATTTACCCACAAAACGTCTCTATGGCGTCATATCAGGGAAAAGCATCTGGCTCCGCACGCATTCAAGTGCCCTGCTCCAGAGTGTGCAAAAGCATACGGTCGAATGGACAAGATGCGGGAGCATTGGCAATTTACGCATTCCGATTCGACAGAACCAATGGGAAGCCGCTGTTCCTCGTGTCATACGTGACATCATGAAGGTTGATTCTTATATTTTCTCTCATTTTCGGATCTGGAGTGTTATTATCGATAGAATCTGTTATGGGATGTGAGATTTTCCATAGTCCATTTCATTGGTGAACGTATTATGACTTCTCTCTTTCTCTTTCTGCTTGTCTGCTTTTCAGTGTTCACTTTTCAAATCGCAAACACAATCCGAATCCTCTCGTTTTCAAAAGATCCCGGTTGGAGGAAACTCATCAGAGTATGCAGTTAAAGATCCAAAATGCGACACTGATAGCGATCCAGGAAATCGGTAGATGAGCAGCAATAGCGCCATTGGTAGGCCTCGTCGTATCTAGGCAATTTATCGCATGCCCAGCTTTCGGCAAACGACCAGATTCCAGAAGTTCATTGAAGGGTGTGCAATTGAAGCTTGTCGAGTTTCTTGATGGGAGAATCGAGAAGCTAGTTAAGACCGAAGGGGGGTATTTGCTATCCAAGGGGGCATTTTGCTGAGCCAAAAACGGATCGCTGATTGTCTAGATTAGCTTTTCGACAACTTTTGCCGTTGGGGGTGAAGCAGGAATACATACAAAAATTCAGTCGATGTAGTGATATCTATCAAATTAATGTAAGAGACATTTCTTGGCCAGTACCAAGTCTGAGTGCTATTGTCTTCACTGTATAGCGAGGTCAGATTTAGATCGGGGGCCGTTGCGACGTAGAGGTGAAAGCCGCCTGTCCAGTCCAGGGCTTGAGGTGGAAGTGTGATAGACTTTAGAGAACGGGTCTCTTGGATCTTGAGAGAGCGGAGATTTTCAAACGGTAGTTCTAAGTCAGTGATGGAACTCGAGGCTGTCAAAGCCAGAGTGTCAATCTCAAGTGAATTGAGTTGTGCGCTGCGCTTCAAATCTGTAACATCTCCGGACAATTTGAATTGTGTGATATTCATGTCTTTTGTCGAGGTGCCTCCTAGGACAACAAGTGAGTTATCATTGATTCTGAGGTCCTCCACAGACGTGAATCCGATAGTAATGTTGTTGACGTTTGGAAATGGACCATCGAACGAGGCGTCCTCCAAGGCGATGGGATTATTAGCCAAGCTGTCCAGCGAGTCAATCTTCATCGGGTAGACAATCAATGCTAACACATTCCGTAGCCTTGTGTGGTGCAGAGTGGTGAGATTCGGGGCATAAAGCTTAATTGTCGACGCGGTTTCCAAACTCGTTATGTCCAAGTAGGTGAGATCATAGGCAGATTGCCCGACCTTGAAATAGTCATCCACGTAATCCAGGCTGGGAAGTGTGAGATTCACTATCTTGGAATCGTAGTGCCCAATTTCAACTGCATCAACCGACCTCAGAGTTGAACTGGAGAGTGTATAGAACGGTTGCGTGTCGTATTCGTGTCGAGAATAGGGATATTCCCCCAGGGTGCCTCCAATCATCGTGATACCGTCAAGGTTGATATGAACGGTGGAGGTGCCGTTGAATGGACCAATTCCAACGTGACCATAGACTATCGGACAATCCTGACGAAGTGCGTCCGCGTCAGCCGCGGACTTGATCCATGTCGAATTGCAGTCAGCAGCGAAAACACCTGGAAATATGAGTTTGGGTGCCCGGAAACCATTTTTTGACAAAAGATAAAATTCACTCACTGGAACAACATAACAGGAAAACTAGAAGCTCTGCAATTCCAGGGGCGCAGCTAAAGGCAAACATGTCGCGATCTATCTCAAGAGGAGTCGATCACCGGGTAAAGGAACCGCAGGACGTGGGGCGCATAATGCGTACCATATGTAGGAATGATCGTGCCCCTGAAAAAAGGCAAGCTGTCGCGCCTCAGACTGGGCTGCATTAGCCTCAACATGCTAATTTGGTAGCGGAGGGCACTGTAACATCGGGGCTCTGTTTGGGGAGGATTGATTGGGTTACGGGGCGGAGAGGCAACAACGCCGAGCACTTGGCAGGCTTGGCTTCGATTCATTTCCACTTGGGAGCGGAGTTTCGCCTTTCTCGAACTTGACATAATCGAAAGGCAATATATAGGGCTGAATATAATAATCGCGTGCCTCGTTTCGCTTTGTTTTTTGGGGGAGTGAACAACCTAGTGATGTCTTTCTTATAGATTGTTTTTTCTCTGCTTTTTTCGTTTGCGCAGTTCACCAGGGTGTTTGCTCGGACCCCGGTCTTGGCATAAATCGTCTCAACCCAGTACCTTTCCAAATCTGCCTTGGACCTCAAGCTACTCCGTTAACCATGGGCTTTTCTCCTCGAGGTATAGCGCATGGACTTCGAGATGTGGCCAGGTGAGTGGTCTACTTGAGCAGTACTCCGTACTCTGTAAATAATCCCAGCTCTCCGTCTCTCTTCTTTCTTTCACCCTACACATGCACTTCGTTTACGGAGGCTCTCCGGTTTGTTCGGCGCTCCTGCAGATGGCGTCCCTTGGAGTGCCAAGCTTTTGAAGGCCAATAGCATGTTTTTCCTGGCACAGTCATGCAGCTAGGGTGGTTGCCTCATACGAAACAGCGCTAAAACGGAGAGGCTGAGCGGTGTTTGATAGCAAGAGACATCGAGATGAATTCTTCACTTAAGGAAGATTCATACTACTCGAGGTGCCGTTGCAAGGTGTTGACTTTTCGCCAAAATGGAAAGTGACGAAGCGCTTTCGCACGTCGGCAGACGACAACAAAGTCAAGCAGATGACACCCAGCCCGACGGAGCAGACCAGACGACCGAAATAGTCCAGACAAGCGACACTCTGGCACTCGAAACGTCGGAGCACGATGGAAGGTCATCGGATTCGACAGAGGGTTCGAACTCCTTCCAAGAAGCGAGCGAGTTCATACCACTCGAAGAGACTCCATCGGGATATCCTGAGCTGGATTGGAAACCACCCATTTTGCGTAAGTGGTGCCTTCTTTTGGCCATCGCCTTTTTCGTGGCATGCTTGACCGGGCTCGCGATTATTGTCCGAGTCAACGACACCAGACCGGAGCTTCTGCATGTCGCCCGAACGCCTAGCCAGCTCGCCTTCCGATATGTACCTGCCGCCACCGGCACCGTTTCGTCGATCTGGTGGAGCTCCTTGACTCGATCCTATCTTCGCCTCGTCCCTTACATTTCTATGGCATCTGTGTCAAATGCTCCCAAGGGTCGAGGGTCACAAGACAACGACACCATTCAATCCACGGGGGACTTGGAGGCATTCTCTCTCTCACCAAGCTCTATTTTTCGCCTCATCAAGGAGCGCCCCGTCCTCACCGTGATCATGTTTTTGACCTCATTCTTAGTGGGCATTTTTCTTGCGCCCCTGAAGAGCACCTTGTTCCAGACAATACCGGATTCCGAGGGATGGACGATCTATGTCTCGGACAAAATTGCATATGGAACCATCGCGCTATACTCTCTGATGACGGCAAGCGCCATCGCCATACTGATACGTTTGTGGTCGGTCCGCACGGGGTTGAAGTGGGAGGTCAGCTCAATCACCTCTCAGCTGGCACTGGTTCATAATTCCAACATCTATGAGCCTTTCCATGGACTCGAGTTTGCGTACGACCACCAATTCTGGAATCTTGTGCGCTCTTGGCCCCTGAAGTACGGTGGTCTGCGCCTCGGGTACTGGAAGGTGCGACGCAATAAACCTTGATTTATTTTGGCAATATACTGACGCTATCTCTAGTCATTGCGCAAGCTGCAACTCCAAAGTGCGAGAATGAAGCTTCAACGCTAGAGCGAGGATCGACGAATACCGAAACCGGAGCTTTATCAAACGTTCGAGGCACTCATGCAGTACCCTCCCCGCACAACACCGACGGTAAGAGTTGTGATCTAGGAAACTTACGAAATAAGTCGAAGCTCACAATTTATAGAAGCGCCACTCAGTTTTGAAGGCTGCGAGGTTGATGATCCAGAACGCTTTCGCTACGCATCACTCTACATCGAGCAATATGATAGTGTACTGGCCTTTTTCCTTGCTATTGGAGTTGCTTTATTTGTTACTTGCATTGTTGGGATGTCACGAGACATCGCTCACCGTGGATTCTATTTCACACCCCCTGTTCTGACAGCCAGCATTGCACTAGCGCAACAAACTCTTTTTACGTTTTTGCCTGCATTGCTATTCGACTTGCTCTCTATCGAGGTCAACACAGCGGCTTATTTTTACCGACTGCACCAGCCAATAGCTAACATGCAAAGCCCGGTTTCGGCCGAGAAAAGCGTGTTACTTGACTATGTTGGTCGAAACGCAGCCAGTGCCATGCTAACGGCAGCTGCGAACAAACATTGGCGGGTCGCGTGGTTGAGCTTTCTCGACAGCGTATCTGCAATTCCTCTTATCTTGGTCGCGAACGCAGTTAACGCTGAAGAAACACCTGACGGTTGGCATGTGAACGTTACTGGGGGGAAGTTTTACTCGCTCTTTGCCTTGTTAATCGTTTACTGTGTCTCCATCGTGCTGTGCAGACCGCCGCCGGAGTATCGGACCCTCATGGTGGTATCTACTCTCGCTGAACTCTTGACCCTGTGCTATGATAGCCACATGCTGGATGGCAACGAGTTCTCCGTCCAGGATGCATCGGACCGAGAAATTCATCTCGTCTCGAAAGTGCATCTCGCGAAGCGAAAATATCAATTCGGCCTATACATGGGTCGAGATGGGCGAAGACATCTAGGATTTGATGCCACAAGCGACAGGGCAATAGAGGGTGATGTGCCTCCCGTGTATGGCATTGAGCCAGGAAGGGCTATATATTTCACCTCGAGGCCTTTGTGGCTCCGCCCTCCTGTTGTTAAATATCCCGAAGGGGAGGATATTTCCATTTAGGTTCATCCAATATGGGCTCTTTAACTGTCCAGATCGGTACAGAGCCAATTGGGTGTGGTGTGGTTTTTCTAGTCGACCTGTCTGCACATAGGGTGCCTGTGGGGCCCGTGGGGCCTCGCCAAGCCCCTAGTCGTCGGGCCTCGGCCACAATCTCTACGCAAGGGATCACCCGGACCGGCCCTGTCCGGGCTTGGCCGGGGCCCACGTTCGACACTAGTCTCACCAGGTGCTTTTCTCTCTTAAATCTTTTCTTCAAGTCTATCTCATGGCTAGTCACTCTTTCGGGTCTATTTGTTCTTTTTCTTTCCACAACTTTCTCGTGTTTAATTTTGACTGTGCGTATAATCGAAGATATCTTGCGACCGCAAACTTCTTCAGATGAGGTTCATTCAGGAGCTTGTTCAGCAGACTGGTGTCAGAACCAATCAGAACTTCCATGCATTCATTCGGAAGCATCGGCAAAAGATTTGTATGCCGTTGAGAGGTTCATTTCCAGGGATTCGGACAGAAGTCATGTTGTGACCAAGCTTGGAGCCCCAATCAAAGAGTAGAGGGAAATTCGCATACAGTGGACACATGTACTATCAAGGTCAGCTTTGGGGGTCAAAATTCAGGCGTTGTCAATGCTTTCTATCAGAGTCATCACATCGTCGGTGGACTGGCTGTCTGCTTTTTAGACTTCCTTGAGGACGATCCGTGCCAGCGTGGCCAGGTTCAGAACCTCGTCCGTCTTCCAAGCTTACACTGGCGGTGCGCTGGGGAACAGATTCTGTCTGGCGTGGACTCGTGGAGCTGACTTCACTATCACTCAAATCACCTTTTGTAGGCGCAGTGGATTCCTTGGAAGCTTCCAAAAGGCGCTCCATGAATGCATCTGCCACGGCAGCATAATGGCATCTCTTCCGGATGCGAGCGCCGTAAATATAGAAAAGGTACGGGATAGGCACGCAGGCTAGTGCCATGAAGGCAGGAACTGATGCTTCCCAATGAATTCCGAGGTTCTCATACACCCGACCACAAAGAGTCCAAGAGCCAAGCCGCGGGTGGCTGGAGGAAACAGATCTGCAATTATTCCCGCAGGAACAGCCATGGGTGCAGAGCCGAGGCTACCAGCGAGGAATCGCAAAATAAGGAGAGTCTCGATGTTGTGTGCCCCAGCGATACCAGCAAGAGTCACAGTCAGTGCCGCACCACTCGCGACCAAAATGTAGCGACGACCATACAGCTCACTCAAGGGGGCCCACATAAGAGGACCAACAGCAAAGCCGATAACAAACAGGGACACTCCTAGTAGTGCGACTTCTTCGGATGTCGCAAAGTGCATAACAATCCTGGCGAGGGCACCCGAGTAAGCAGATGAGACGAGGGCAACGGTAAAGGCAGAGAAGGCACCAAGTAGATTGAGAAGCCATTTCTTTGTATCGCGGAAGTTCATGGGGTTGTCGTTGTCGCCTGGCATCCATCCGACAATGTAGGGATCTTCCAGACTGCCAGATCCACTGAAGGAGTGGTGAACGACTTCTGGCGGGAGATCGACAGGATTGAAGAATTTGCCAAGGACTGCATTTTTCCAAAATTTGGACCATTTAGCACTGTTGGGAGGCATCTTTCAAGCCACAAGTGAGCCTGGCGTAGCGAAAGAATTTGCCGAATTGATTCCAAGTTTAGAAGGTTGGGGAGAACGCAATACTACCCCCGATTAGTCTCTGGTGGAGGGAATATTCGCATCATTTAAATGCTCCTACGCCGCCAGCACTTCCAGCTCCAGGGCTATTGACATACGAGTATACACGGGATCCCGACAATGAGGTAACTCTAGGCGAGGACATGTGGGTCTCCGATTACCGAGACAAAGTGATTTACCCCTAGCGTCGATATGTCTGCAGAAGCCCCGCAATAGGGGATATGAAGAGTGATCGCCATGAGATTTTCCGCGCATGAATCATGCACGCTCATTTTATGTAGCCTGCTTCCTTGCTCTACACACTTCGGATGCTTTATGATTGGAGTCAATGGCTGGTGGCCCAATGGACTGGTCAACCAATGTAGATCTCGGGTAGCACTTCAGTATCTCGCATGTCCGTAAAGTTTAATGTCATGCAGGTTAAAACTACATCTTCAGCTTGGCCATTGATCCCTGCAAACTCTCTGCGCAGCTTCTAAAGTTGGCCTGTCGTTCTCCTGATCACATTCACCGTATCCAATAGCCCCTTCTTCAGTGCATATCCTGGGATCTCATGACCACCGTCGTGGACGTAAGTCGAGAGAATTTCCCGCTGGAACAGTTCCTGCAGTTCAATTGCCTTCGTGGAGTTTGGATCCATTGAGCCCCACACCAGTGTTGTTGGGATTCCAATGGCTTGCGAGATCTTGCTGGCATCGATCTCGGTGAAAACGCCACGACATAGATCGTCATAATCCAAAGGTGCCATGCGAGGGGAGAAGAAGATGGCGCACTTGAAAGGCAATGGCTTATTTTGTTCCACATTGCGCATCAGAAGGGTGCATGCTAACATCATTCCCTGACTAAACGCCAGGACTCCATCATATGGACCCTCCCTGGCGATGAGGCTTTCCAGGTCCTCCACCGCACGCAGCGAGGCACTGGCAGACTCCGGGTCAAAATACGAGAAGCCTTGATCGGTGGATGGCACAAGATCCTTGATTTCTAAAAGACTGTCAGATAGATTGCCATGGCAGAGCTGTCGAAAAGGACACCTACCAGAAGCAAGCTCGTAAGGGAAAATGCCTTCCACAAAATCGTAGGTATGATCGTCACCTAGCTCATAGCGTAGAGGTGCTGCGCAGATAATGGAAAGTTGTTTGTTAGAAGGCTTCGATTGGTGGACGCAGGGGAAGTCAAACCGGTTTGTATCTCGAGGACCTAGATGGACGCCTGAATGTGAGCAATAAGGTTCATTGCATTTACGACAGGTAATGGAGGATGAAATGCGTACCTTGGAATTTGTCCCAACTCCGTGCAGACTGCGATTGGGATTAGCATGGCATAATGGCAGTGGTAGACTCATCATACCAAAGAAATCGCATTGTGAGACTTGGTTGAATATAGCAAGGAATCTGAAGTTTGAAGTTTGCTCCGGATGAGTTGTTGTGGGATCCATGAACGTATCGGTGAGCTTTTAAGGACTCCATCGCGGACTGAGCGTCATTTCTGCAAAATGCAAGGAAAGGAATAGTATCTTGCTTGGGTAGTGATGCGTGAGAAAGTTGAGCTCGACCTCTTGCATATCACACTAGATCTCCGATGCATGCGTCGGTTAAACGCCTATTCTCGTATTGATATCCAACTTGTTGTTGGCGATAGATAAGTCGATTTCAGGCGATCATTTGACCGCTCAACGCCTCCTCCGTAGTCGTGATCACATCCACGGGGAAGAACGTCATCAGTGTATCGATCAAGATACTGTTGGGTCAAGTGACCAACCTTGCCCTGCTCTCGGCACCTCTGTCTCTCACTGTCTTTTTCTATTTAGTTTTCATCTGGGACACATTAGCCATTTCAGCACAGATCGAGTCCGCTTTTCCCTTTTGCCTTCTACGCTTTCAGTCTACAAGCGAAAACCACCGAGCCCGCGCAGAATCTGTACTTTGAGCACTACTGAGCTGAGCCACGATGCCGCACACCACCAATCAAGATGCCCAGAAAGGCATTGAGCCACTGGCGATTGTTGGCCTCGCCCTACGCTACCCCGGCGATGCTAACACCTCAGACGAATTTTGGAAGCTGATGATGGACAGACGATGTGCTTCCACTAAGGTCCCCTCTGACCGTCTCAACGTGGACGCACATCACCATCCCGATACTTCACGGCATGATAGCCTAAGTGTCAACGGAGGACACTTCATTTCCGGTGACATTAGTGCGTTTGACTCTGCTTTCTTTTCAATCCCTCCTGCGGAGGCCGAGGGCATGGACCCTCAGCAACGTATCATGCTGGAAACAACATACCAGGCTTTTGAAAATGCTGGGATCTCGCTGGAGAAAGCTTCTGGGAGTCAGACCTGTGTCTTCACAGGCTGCTCGTCGAACGACTACGCTACTTTGTACTCCAAAGATCCCCAAAATGGGGGGAAATACTCAGCTTATGGCCAGGCGATGAACATGACTGCAAACCGGTTGAGCTGGTTCTACAACCTCAAGGGACCTAGCTTGAATGTTGATACCGCTTGCTCTAGTGGACTGGTGGCGTTGGACGCGGCTTGCCAGTCGATCTGGAGTGGTGTCTCCACTTCGGTAGGACATTCCAGCCTGTCAGAGTAGGATTCAACTAACAGCAAATTCTCCTTAGGGTCTCGTCGTCGGTGCCAACTTGATATTTGCTCGGGAATTCAGCAACGCTCTTGACAATCTGGGTGTTCTTTCCCCGGACAACAGATGTTTTACTTTCGACGAGCGCGCGAATGGATACGGTAGAGGCGAGGGAGTGGGAGCTGTCGTTATCAAGCCTGTGAAGGATGCCATCCGTGATGGTGACACTATCCGCGCAGTTGTCCGCTCCACCAGGTCCAATCAGGATGGTCGGACACCGGGCATCACACAGCCTGATCGCGAGGCCCAAAGAGTCTTGATTGAAGATTCTTATCTCCAGGCTGGACTGGATCCTGCTACAACCCGCTACTTCGAGGCTCATGGAACCGGAACCTCAACGGGAGACCCGATAGAGATGAGAGCCATTGGCACTGTCTTCAAACAACACCGGTCACCAGAACATCCTCTTTACGTGTAAGCTGACATTTGCTCATACCCCTGACATTTTTAGCTGACTTTACACCACGATAGGGGATCGGTGAAATCCAACATTGGACACCAGGAGAGTGGAAGCGGGATCGCTGCACTGATCAAGGTCATTCTGTCCCTGGAGAAGGGTGTGATTCCTCCAGTTAGCGACAATTTCCACTCGGTCAATCCTGCTATTGATGTGGAATATTACAACCTAAAGGTAATTGAGTCCCTGATAAATATTTATACACACACACTAACGTGGCTTTTCATCTTTTGTTCTACAGGTTGTTTCAAGTCCTGTTATCTGGCCCACTGGACTTCGTCGGGCGTCAATCAATTCATTCGGGTTCGGCGGTACGAATAGTCACGTCATCTTGGATGATGCCCTTCATTTCCTTGAAAGCCAAGCCTTGACAGCCAACCACACCTCTTGCGCCCACCCTTCATTGGAGCAACAACCTACCAACGGATTTGCTACCAATGGTTCTCTCGTCGTGTCAGCTCATACTAATGGGATTCATACCAATGGGACTCACGTCAATGGGACTCATGTTAATGGATCCCACGCCAACGGCTCCCACCCTAATGGAGAGAAACCAGATTATCGTTCCTTTCTAAACGCGGACAACCATAATCGGATCATTACATGGTCGGCATCTGATGATGCTGGCATTGAGCGACTGGCACAAGTGTGGAAGGACTATTTCAATCATGTTTCAGTGGCCGCGAAGGGTTCCGAAACCTACATTAACGATCTTGCTCATACTCTCAATCAAAGACGCAGCCACCTGCCATGGATGACCTACGCCCTCGTTGATACCAACACCAAGTTCGACGGGATTGTGGAGAGTTGGAAAGCGCCAGTTCGGCGCCAAGAGAGCCACAACATGGCCTACGTATTTTCGGGGGTATGAACCTATCCAAATATTGAACTCAAAATGATTGCTGACAACTCGAACAGCAAGGGGCTCAATGGGCAGCTATGGGCTGTGAGCTATTGTCTCGATACCAAGTCTACCGTCAGAACCTTGTGGAGGCAGGTCAATACCTGCGCAGTCTTGGCTGTGAATGGGATCTTCTTGGTAAGCTACCCACAATTAGGGATGGAGAGGATACTAATCGATTGATCTCACGTCAATAGACGAACTCCAGAAGAGCGAGGAAAAGTCACTAGTGAACGATCCGACTCTCGCACAGCCACTTTGTACAGCTATTCAGATTGCGCTTGTGGATCTGCTGTCTTCATTCGGCATTGAACCATCCACAGTCATTGGTCATTCTTCCGGAGAGATTGCTGCTGCGTATGTGATCAACATCTCCCTTGGATTTATCAACATCCGCGCTCAAGCTGACACTTTATGATAGATACTGCGCTCATTCTATCTCTCGTGAGTATGCTTGGCGTCTGGCCTACTTCCGTGGTCTCTGGGCGGCAAATCTCGCAACATCTTCCTCCATGGATGGAGCAATGATGGCAGTGGCATTATCAGCCGAGCAAGTTCAATCGTTCCTGGACCGACTAAATGACGAGGGAAAGCAACAACGCGTCAGTGTGGCTTGTGTGAACAGCCCCAGGAGTGTCACTCTCTCTGGCGAACGAAGTCAGATCAACAAGCTACACAGCATGTTCCAAGAGCAAGAAATCATGGCCAAGGTTCTACCAATTCCTGTTGCCTATCACTCCTTCCAGATGGAGGAAATTGCGATTGCCTATCGGGAAAGCGTTGGAGATGATGCCAAACGTCCATTGCTGAGTCCAGAATATCACTCGCCTCAAATGATATCTTCTGTTGATGGAGAGTGGGTTGATGGTGAAAGGCTATCCAGGGCTGAATACTGGGTTAGCAATCTGCTATCGACTGTGCAGTTCCTGAATGCTTTCAAGAAGCTCTCCGCTGCTCACCCTGGCCCGTTGACAAAGAAGCTGGATGGCTCTCATCGAAAACGGATAGTGATCGACACGATAGTGGAGATTGGACCCCATGCTGCTATGCGAGGCCCATCTCGCGATATACTCAGGGAAGCTGGCCGCAATATGCAAGTTCAATACCTATCTGCCCTGATGCGGAATACCTGTGGAGTGCAAACCTTGCTGCAAACAATGGCACAGCTGCGCTGCATGGGATTCCCTGTGAATCTCTGCATTGTCAATTCCAAACCATCAAAAGCGACAAAGAAACAGCCCAAGGTACTCACAGATGTTCCATCGTATCAGTTCAATAAGTCCAAATCATATTGGCGCGAGGGCACAATCAGCAAGTCATTCAGGTTCCGTCGGTTTGGAAGACATGAGCTTCTCGGGTGGCCTGATTATGACTGGAATCCATTGCTTCCTAAATGGAATAATGTTCTACAACCCTCTGATCCCGTTTGGGTGAAGGACCATCAGGTATGTATTACGTGAACTGATTCCCTAGTCGTGTGAGTGATTTACTAATTTTCTCTAGCTGAACAACACCATCCTGCTCCCCGGTGCAGCCATGCTTGCTATGTCAATGGAAGCCATGAAGCAGCTTCAAACTGTGGACAAGGAGATAAGCGGGTTCAACTTCAAGAATGTGAGCTTCATGTCGGCATTGGTTGTTCCAGCTACGAATACGGGTGTCGAAACCCGATTTTGTATGCGGCCACAGCGTGATGATGAATCCGATAATGCATGGTACGAGTTCACTCTCTATTCTTCCAACGGCTCATGGGTGAAGAACTGCACGGGTAATATTCAGGCAGTCGTCGGAAAGCCTCACGAGAGTGCATCCCATGCCACTGAATCAACCTCGTTGGAAACAACGGCGGCACTGGATGAGCTGCACGAGATGAAGGACCATGCCACGACGGTCCTAAACCCAGCTGATTTCTATGAAAGTCTCAAAAGATCTAAGCTTCAGTTTGGTCCATCTTTTGAGGTAATTGAGAGCGTTGCTACCAATCAAGTCGATCGATCGATCATGGAAATCAAAACATACAGATCAGGGTCACCTGCACGCTGGAACGAAGCATACACCATCCACCCAACGACCTTGGACGGTCTCATGCAGAGCACTCAGTTGCTGCGCTCTCAGGCGGGTCATAGAAGGATTCCAGCGTCCATTCCCATCCGCCTGGACCGGGCATGGATATCCAATACCGGGCTCAATGCCTCGAGCACACCCTCGATCAAGGTTGGAACAAAGCTTCGACACGAAGGTCGCCAGGAATCTACTTTCAATATCACAGGCGTGGGTCACGCTACAGAAGAGGTTCTTATGAGGGTCGAAGGCGTCACTTTCAAAGCAATTGATTTCCAACACTCCACCCATGACGAATCCTCTCCGCAAAGCTCGAAGTGCCATAGAATCGAGTGGAAGCCAGATTTGGACCTCATGAACGAAACGAGTATCCTGAAACTTTTCAAGGATTCTGTCTCTGAGACAACTGGGCTAGGCTGTCACTATCTGAACATGGAATTGATGATCACAGGCTTCATCTCCCGGGCCGAAAGTGCACTACTTGAACGTAGGAAAGAGAATGATGCTTTGGCTCAGGTTCAACCCTATATGGACTGGATGAAGCGTCATGTGGAGCTCAACCAGATTGGGAAGTCTCCATTCAGCTCTGAGTACTGGCAAGAAAGGATTCGAGGTGAAGATGAGTTTTTGGAGCTTTGCACTTCCGTTGAAGAAGCTAGCCAGCAAGGAAAAATGCTGGCAAATATTGGAAGATCACTTGTGAAATACTCTCGTGGCGAAGGTGAAGGGCAACTGTCTCACATTGTTGATGTGGAGCAGGTGGAAGGGTCTTATGAACAATTGGTACAGCCCCTACCTTCCTACCCGTTGTCAAAGGGTGTAAACTAACATTGTGGCAGTTTGAAAATGCTCCCGGGGCACTCCGTTGGCGAGCATACATGGAAACACTGTCTCACAAGCATCCGGAAATGAGAATACTTGAAGTTGACGGCAGCGCCGGGTCTGCGTCCCATCTTCTTATGAATACCTTGGCGCCAAGAAGGCCGGGTGGTCACATCATTCCACGTTTTGCGCACTTTGAGATTGCAAACAGCGATCAAGGTCGACTTTCGGCCCTTCAGATGCGCCTAGGGGACTCCAGCCCCCGAGTTTCCTTCAAACAGCTTGATGTTGGGGGAAATCTTGGTTCCGAGGTCCTGGAAGACAACAAGTATGATCTCGTTGTCATTTGCTTGGTATGGATCAACTCTTCTCATGTGTTCGGATCTATCGCTCATTTTAACTGAATAGGCATTCCATCAATTTGCATCTATCGAGAAATGTTTGGCAAACATTCGAAGTATGCTGGCAGAGTAAGGTTTTCCCGAGATGGGATTTATAACGGTTGAGTACATCGATGGCTAACACAACGAGCCTGCAGACGGGGGAAATTGGTTATAATTGACATGGTAAACCCTGAAGCCGGTCGCAGCGCTTTTGTGAATGGCTTGGATGAAAGCTGGTGGATAAGTTGGTTCCCCTTCAACCTTTCACACTCAGGTTCTAACAGAATACTCTCATTTAGACAGTGAGGATTACCGAAGCGGTGGTCACTGCATTGGTGAGTCCAAGTGGAATGAACTTTTGCGGCAGTCCGGATTCTCTGGGTCCGATCTTGTCTTCCGTGACCATGATGACCTTGCCTGCCACGAGGTAAGCATCATAGTATCAACATCTGTCCCAGGATCTTCTGTGGATGTCGATCATATCAATCCTCCTGTGGCAATTCTTTTGGATCCAACACAGCCTTCGCAGCAAGGACTTGCCCAGGAGTTGGACTCTGAGCCACAGAGAACATTTGCCCACTCTGTGGAACTTTGGTCCATCAAAGAAGCCCTTCCAACTCCAATACCCAAGGATTTGATTTGTGTGGTTCTTCTGGAGTTTAAAAATCCATTGCTGGCAGACATGGATGAAAACCTCTTTCAGAAACTCCAGTATCTAGCTGGAGGATGCCGCAAAGTCCTATGGGTCAGCTCCAATGGTGGAACCAAAGAGTCGCCATTTAATCGAGTTGTCGACGGTCTCTTCAGGGTCCTGAACTCAGAAGACAGTCGGAGCACATTCACCACATTGTCCATTGAGAATGCAGCTTTCCAGGTCAACCATATAACCCGAGTGTTGAAAGCGATGGATTCATATCCAAACCCTGAAACGGAATATGTGGAAAGGTCAGGCTTGCTTCAGATTCCACGTCTTGTTGAGGCTCCACGACTTTCCAACGCCGTCAGTCGACTTCGATCCTCGAAATACCCTGCACGCTTGAACTGGAACTCCACGCCTCCTCTAAAGCTTGCCGTCGGTTCTGGCGGCACCCTTGATGGTCTCCAATTTATCGAAGACATGGACCGCAGCTCACCTCTCCCCGCGGATATGCTAGAGATCAAAGTGAGGGCAGTTGGTGCAAATTTCCGTGATGTGCTAGTCATGCTTGGGAGGATGGATCAGACTACTCTGGGCTTCGAGTGCGCCGGTATAGTGACACGAGTTGGGAAGAATTGCACTGACTTCCAAATCGGTGATCAAGTTGTTGGATGCAACCATGATAGCTACCGAACCTACGCACGCCTGCACCAAGCTGCCGCCATCAGAATACCCTCCGGAATTTCTTTCAGTCACGCAGCTGCCATCCCGACAAATTTTGTCACTGCGTGGCATAGCTTGGTCTGCATTGCCAACGTGCAGCCCAATGAGACCGTCCTGATTCACTCTGGCGCAGGAGGCACAGGACAGGCAGCCATCCAGGTGGCTCAATATCTTGGGGCCAAGGTGATTGCGACCGTTGGAAACGAGGAAAAGAAGAAATTCTTGATTGATCGTTACGAAATCCCTGAGTCTCATATCTTCTCCAGTCGAAACACCGACTTCGCTGCGGGTATTCGACGATTAACGAAGGGCCAGGGTGTTGACACCGTGCTCAACTCCCTATCTGGTGAGGGCCTTCTCGCATCGTGGGAATCCATTGCGCCTTATGGCCGGTTCCTCGAAATCGGCAAGCGCGATATCCTGGCTCATGGTCAGCTTGATATGTACCACTTTGCTCGTAATGTCACTTTCAGCGCAGTTGATCTGGCTTTGGTCGTGCAAGAGCGGCCGCAGCTCATTGGAAAAGCTCTACGGGCGCTGATGCCACTCTTTTCTACGGGAACCCTCCGTGTGTCTGGCCCTCTCCGTGTACATGGGATAGATGAGCTGGAGACAGGGTTCAGGACCTTACAGGGTGGACAAAGCTCTGGAAAAATTGTTTTTGAGATGTGCGGTCATGAACTCGTCGATGTATATTTCTCCCCTCTCTCCATATACTTCGGTCTTTTGCTGACCGGTGATAGACCATGATTACACCACAATCATCCCACAGTTTTGACCCCAATGCCACCTACATCATCGCTGGAGGCTTGGGAGGCCTAGGAAAGAGCATCGTTCGATGGATGGTTGGAACTGGAGCTCGGAATTTGCTTCTCCTTTCTCGCTCGGGGGCACAGAGTCGTGATTCACAAGCTTTCATGCGAGAGCTCGCTAGAAATGACGTCACAGCTCTGGCTCCTCCTTGTGATATCACGAATCGCTCTATGTTGGAGGCTGTTCTGGGGGATGTGTCCTATTCTATGCCCCCAATCAAAGGATTCATTCAAGCTACAGTGGTTCTCCAGGTGAGTGACCTATTTCCAAACACCTTATATTGATCGAGAAACTGACTGGATTCAGGATGCAATGTTCCAGCAGATGACACATTCGCAATGGGTCCAAGCAACAACCCCCAAGATAGCTGGTACCTGGAACATGCACCAGCTCCTGCCATCAGGTCTGGACTTCTTCATCATGCTCTCCTCCATCTCGAGTATCATGGGAAATCGGGGCCAGGCAAACTACGCTGCAGCCAATGGCTTCATGGACGCACTAGCACATCACCGAATGGCCCACGGTGAGAACTCAACTTCACTAAACTTGGGCTTCTTCCTTTCCACTGGACTGGTTGCGCAATCCACCTCCTTGAAAGACCGGTATACTTCCAAGTTACCTTTCGATCCCGTCACGGAGGTAGAGCTTCACGCCCTTCTGTCCCTTCACTGTGATCCATGCACCCCTCGATCAAATGAAAATGGCTGCCAAACAATCTTTGGTATCACAACTCCCAAAGATGTCTACAAAAGCAGCCCCGATGCTATATATTGGCTCGAGAAACCCGCCTTCCGACACATCATTGCCGTTGAACACGCAGAGGGCGCCGGAGGAGGCTCACCTGAGCAACACAACCATAGTCAAGCCGGAAAAAGTCTCTCATCTGCAGACTCAGTTGAAACGGCTGGTGCGCTGTTAACCGGACTGCTGGTTTCCAAACTTTCGAAGACTCTAGGTGTTCCAGAAGAGGAGATACATGGGGAAAGACCCCTGCATAGCTATGGAGTTGACTCCCTAGTTGCTGTGGAGCTCCGTAACTGGTTCTTCAAAGAGTTTGATGCAGACGTGGCGATCTTTGACATGCTCGGCGGCACGACAATCGCGGCAGTGGGCCACCTCGCGGCTGGTAAAGTCTTTGCCAAGCGGCAAAATTGAGAAGGGCTGGCTCAGGCGACCTGCCCTGGTTGCGCAGATATTCTTCTCCAGGCCTCTTGGTTAGTTTAGCTTCAATATATGATGGTCTTTGCTTAATCAGATGTAAGTCAAAGCTTATGTTCGTTGGTGTACATAGACGTAACTTTAATCAGTATAGTCCTAAATTCTGCAGACTCATCTTCGCTACGTGGCCTATTGAATGGAAGGTGCTGATTATCTAGCATGTTATTCTCTCTGTAACCCTTTCACTCAATCGCTAGTAGCACCTTCGTACTAGAAATATCTTGATCAATCCACATGTCCGGTCCCTGTTCATGCACTATTGCGGAATATAATTGGTCAAAACTCTCTGGTTGATGTGGGTCTTGTCAAAATAAGCTCCCTCGGGTTCGGGTTCGGGTTCGGATATTTTAATGTTGGATCCTTCCGAGTCTTCTTCAGCCGTCGGCACCTGAAGTGGAGAAAAGCTCTAGAATTGAATCCAAGGCCCAATATATTCTTTTGCACTGCCTAATCAAAAAATACCCCCAGATACTGTCGGGTTCGTACACAAGGTTCCTGAAAAATCTATTTTTAAATCTCAATCCGAGGCGATCATAGAGGCTGGGTTAGTCGAGAATAGACCAGGGTTGAGGGAATCCATCTTCTCATTTTGAATTAGAAGATCCCGAGATGTGGCGTAGACTCGAAGTTTCATATCGAAATCGAGCAGCCTATTCCATTCAAAATCTGTATAAAGTCGTCGACATATTCCGTACCAGGTCTCAAACATTGTTCTCTATCTCTCAAGCCTCAAAAACACAAACCAGAGGTTCTCCATTCTCCGATTTTCTGAATCACTTCTATATCACCATGGGCTCTTCTGACTATGTTCTCTACCAATATACACCCAGCCTGGTGGCGGCTGTGATATTCGCTGCCATATTCTTTTTGACTACTGCATTCCACCTGTGGCAACGAGTTCGCAGCCATGCAAAATATTTCAATCCGTTCATTGTTGGGGGTATCTGTAAGTGAATCATGCTGGAATCATTGCAAAAGAGACAACTTTAGAGCTGACCACTCAACTCTCTACAGTCCAAGTGATCGGATACGGGGCTCGTGCAGTTTCTCACTTTCACCCAAAATCTACCACGGTTTACGCTATCCAAAACCTCTTGGTTCTGCTCGCCCCGACTCTATATGCCGCCTCGATCTACATGGTTCTTGGGAGAATCATCCTATTTCTTCGTGGCAAACACCTCAGCTACGTGCCGGTGAAATACCTGACCAAGATTTTTGTCTTGGGTGATGTCCTCTCTTTCATTCTTCAAGGTGCCGGAGGCGGTGTCATGAGCAGCGGGACGGCGAGCCTCCTTGCGGTCGGTCAATGGATCATCGTCGCGGGTCTTTGCGTCCAGCTCCTCTTCTTTGGTGCTTTTCTTATTACCTCCATCTGCTTCCACTGCCGCATTGCTCGATCGCCAACCCAAGAGGCCCAGAGAGCGATCGGTAATTCCGGATTATTTTCCCGCGACTGGAGAGGTCTGCTGTTTGCTCTCTATGTTGCGAGCATTTTGATTTTGATCCGGAGTATCTATCGCGTTGTTGAGTTTGTACAAGGGAACGGTGGCTATCTGATCAGCCATGAAATTTTCTTGTATGTTTTTGATGCCGCAATGATGTTCCTGGTCATGATTGTGATGAACTTCTTCCATCCCTCGGTGGTATTGTGTGACAGTGGGGTGTCGGTCTCCACCGAACTCAAGAGGACCAGCGGTCACTTCCAGAACGAGTCGCTTGTTTAACAATGATATCAAGGTGACATCTGTTGGTGTAGTACAATTTTTTTCTTCTTCTTAATAGTCGGGCGATGAGTTAAAAATGACAACCAAATTCGGCTTGCGCTAAATTGAATGTTACGATTTTATGTTTCGACGAATGTATTCCTTCCTTTCAAGTAAATATTCTTCTCGGGCACCTGGGTATAACAGAAGGAAAGTTCATCCTCCTACCATATTTCAGTAGTTCTTCGAAAATGTGTGCTTGATTAAAAAGTCAATCCTTCGTCTTTCTTGTTTGACGAGTAATGACTTAGCTGTACGCTAAGTGGGCCTTATTGTGACGCTAAGGCAAAGTTCATCGTGATCTTAAGTAGACCCCTCTGGACCTGTACAAGAGCTCTCTCCTTTCCTTTGTTTTTCTATCCCAGAGCCGAATGATCAGATCTTTTCCGTCTACATATTTCCATCTGGCTCACTCAATCCCTCAAGTTCACCTCTTCCTTTACAAGTAAGTGTGACCTCGGGGTCATGTGACTGTCTTCTATATCTCCCCACATCTCTTCGCCCTCTCTTCTCTTTCCCCTCCGCACGCATTCAGAGATTCTCGTGCTGTGATCTCTATGGATGAGATCCAACATCTCTATGAGCATCCCGACCTTCGTCCAACTTCCGCTGACTCGAAGGCAAGCATCAAAACTCCCCACATTGCTTCTTCTTGGGCCGATTTCTTTTCTTAATACACCCCGCAATTGACTTCCCCACTGCTCTCCGTCCATCATCGCAAACATGGTCACCACCGAAATGCCTTCCGGCTGCAGTATCTGTCGCAAGAAGGAAGGTCTTCTCGTGTGCTCTGGCTGCAAGGTGTTGCCTTACTGCAACCGCGATCACCAAATCGCTGATCGCCCCGCCCATAAATCTGCTTGCAGCGCCATCAGAAGAGCACGTGTCAAGATGGAGAAAGAGGAGCAGATCCTACGAAATCATCCTGGAAATATTATGATGTCTGCAGATCCTTTCACCAACAGTGTCGGTCATTTCTGGGGTGTGTTGGAAACCCGCGACTATATGCGAGCGCGGCTCACACTGGTCCGGGCTATGGAAGATGTCAACCATTCCCAATCTGCCGAAGCGCGACTGAACCACTTTATGGACATGCTACGTTTGTGCCGCAGTGATAACATGGGCGTGCGAGATATTGTGCCTGGGCTCATGCTTCGTCTCAACAAGGACCAAGAATGCTACGACTTCATTAGATGGTGGCAAGTCGTCAATGAAGATTCACGGTACGATTGGGGAAACATTGATCTTCCTTACCTCGATGTCAAAAACGCCGACGTTTTCGAGCCTGTGAAGGCATTCTGCGGAAACTTCCCTGACCTCAGTCACTTGACATGCCTGTGCCTTTTGAAGATCAAGTTGCTCTTCGAGGTTATGAGGCTGCAACAGTCGACTGCGAGCTTGGGCTTGGTCTTTCCTCGCGAGATCCTGGATCTGATTCAACTGTCAGTCCCTCGGAGCTCCGTCGTGCGTGCGTCCCACGACATCATGTTTGGTGATAGTGATGTCCGCGAGGCAATCATTGACAAGTTGAAGGTGCAAATCAATATCATATTCAGCGCAGTCGAGAAGGCTAATGAGCATTTCTGGCCCGCTCTTATCGATCCTTACATTGATTTGACTGAAAATCCCCAGTTCTACTCAGCTGGTAGCGTGGAGGAAATGCTCCTAGTCCTGCAATACAACCGCGATGCTTGGCTTGAGACACCCGGAGCTATTGACTTCATCAAGGTAAAGGTGAATGGTGGCTTCTGATTGTGTTTACACAACAGCCCTATGGCTTTCGTGGGGAGTTAAAGAGTTATCCTTCTCTTTTAGCTAATTTTAATGACATAACGTTCAAGAGACATAGTATTCGCTGGAACCCATTGTTGATTTGATATCTTTGGGTCAGTTCTAACTTGTAACACTGTCTTAACCTGTTATAGTATGTGCAATCAAACGCTCTGCATCCTTGGTGTGTAAGCTTCTTAAACATAGCACTGCAATCTGTAGCCTAATCAATGTAGCATCCTCTCGAAGTTTCAAAGGCAAACTGTATAAACTGAAGAATTAAACTAGACCCTTCGCCGATTCGCTTCTAATATCCCTGATCCAAGACGCGCCAATCTAACATTACCAAACTCCCAAACCAACCCACGAATATCGTTCAGGTTCGGCCATGTTGCCCCAACACCGTCCAGATTGTAACGCGGTGCCAATCCCTTATGTGGTTTCTCATGTTGTTTCCTCGGTTGAACCGTTCGTCACACAACGGACACTCATGAGCGCCTGGGGCGAGGTGTTGCTCCTCGACGTGCCGCAACAGCGATCTTCGGTGGTTCATGACCCCGGTACAGTCGTCTAAGACGCACTTCCATACACCTTTGTCGGACCTAACATATAAAATATAGAGTTAGTGTGCTTTTCGACGCCCAGCCCGCGGTGTTGGATATCTCACTGTCTGTTCACCACGGATTGTGGGTTGACATGCTCCGCGTCGATATGCTTTAGCAATGATGTCTTGTCCACGAAAATTGGCCGGCTTTCACATCGCCTCCAGCTGCATTGCCACAAGGCCTGAGGATCCCTAGGGCAATGCCTAGTAGGCTGCGGTTGACCAGAGTAAGGGCGTGCAAGCTCATACACTTCGCTCGACTCTCGTGTCAAGTCAATATAATCCTCAGAGCCTCCGCCCGCCTCTTGCGTCAAGTCAATGTAATGCTCGTACTCCCCGGTCCACTCTTGTGTCAAGTCAATGTGATCCGCCTGTCTGCCGCTGTAGGCCATCTCGACGATGGCGTTGTGCGGGCTAGTCGGTACATGCGTAGGGGAGGTGGCGGCATGGGAGGGGTATGCCGGAGAATACCCAGGGCCCAGTACGCTCATGGCCATCTCGGCGAGGCCGTTGTGCTGGCTAGTCGGTACATGCGTAGGGGAGGCGGCGGCGTAGGAGGGGTGGACTTTGGATGCCGGAGAATACTCAGGGCCCAGTACGCTCATGGCCGACTGTGTGACATCATCGTATGGTGCAGCGTTCTGCATGGGCATGTCGCCAGTGGGATTCGCGTGGTTGGGACTCCAATTGAGGAAATGGCCTGGGGATTGGTAACCCGTCGAGGGCTGACGCGCGACGCTCAGGTGCTGGTGGCAGCCATCGCAGGCACAGAAGGGGCCATGTGGAGACCAGCCATTTGCATCAACGAGGTACTGGTCAGGGCAATGGTGACTGTAGGAGCGCGCCATGGTAAACCACGACAGCAATGGCAGAACAAAATTGTAACAGAGGGGTTTCTCAGCCAGGACGAGGAGAGTTGCAGAGAAGTCCAAGGACCGAAGGCGAGGGCTCCCTTATAGCTCCATCACCCAACTGACTACAGGCCATTATGTGATTGGGTATATAGGTGCGGAGTATCACTGGCACGAAGATGGACCAGCTTCCAAGCTTAAGGGTACATCTTTGGGGTTTTTCGGGTGACATGCAAGGACCTATCACCTTGAGATGATGTGTAGGAAGATGGTCGGGTCAAAATCCGCCAGGTGACGAGTGTCATAGATTGGGGTTGCCAACAGAGCCGAATGAGGGTAGTCTGAGTCGGGACGGGGGAGCCGATCTTAGCATCCATCCACCAAGCGGCGGCACCCATACCTAGGTAGACCTATACCCTAGGCTTTAAGGATTGCAAATCTTGTTTGGACACGGCGCTGGACTCAGTAGAAGGCGAGAAAGACGAGGCAGTCCAGACCGGCGGCTTGGCAAGCGTCTCGATGATGGAAGTCATCGCGACTATGTGGAGTTCGACATCTGCTACCGCAACACAAAAACGTGACGAGGGGCCAAAAGGATTGGCAGCAGTGGTGACAATAGGATATTTGCTCCTTGTGAGAGGGGGCAGAGTCCAGGAGGGGGCAGAGTCGAGGAGGGGGCAGAGTCGAGAGGACCCAACTGCGCGTCACCGCTCTTTGCAATGCAGCCGGTGGTGATTTGCGAATAGAGCTACAGGGATCAGACGTCTCCTATTTGCCCCCAACTCGTGGGAGGTTTGTTTTATTTTTCCTTTTTGAATTCTCAAAAGTGAATATGATCCCTTGGAGCCGTTCTAAGATCCAATGTCGATCTACAATTGTAACACAAACCATGCAATGCAGCGGGCCTTCTCCTAATTATTCCACTTGATCTATCTTACTGATTTAACCCCCAATTCTGTACTCCGTAGTGAGTCCGATTGTGCTGCATCAGTATGCACGAGGGTACTCGTACCTAATTACCTGTCGATCTCACATCGCTCCAGATGTCCCAATCATGTTATTGCGATGCCTTCGATCGAGAGTTGATTCACCTTTTTTTTAAATCACGGATCTACCGGGAATGCTTGTAGTTAGTATCATTCAACGTAGAATATTCCAAAGTTAACTTAGAACCAGTTTACCCCCGCTTCTACACACGTGAGCCGTGATCGAGCGTTCGAGCAGGCGGCTCCCATTGCCACGCACTATTTAAGAAGCGAGTACTCCGTACGTCATTATTGAAAGGCATTTCCATATATCTACAGAGCACGCAGTGCTAAGTACCAAATACAGAGTAGATAACTAACTTTCTAGACCACCATTCATGCAGGTCTAATATGGGAAATGTTTTGTGGAATCAATGGGCAAGGTGCGGTATTAATTTCGAAATTGAATATCGACATGTGCGGTTTGACAGTTTGACAGGGAGACATTTTTCTAAAACGTGTGTACTCTTGACGAGACCCTGTGTGCAACCCGCGTGTCCATAAGCTGATGAGTGTCTGATATCTTCCCATAATTCAGACAACTCTACAGAGTATCCAGTACTCTATATCGCTTAATTGCAGATCTGAACATGCATACGGAGTACATAGAACTCGGGGAACGATGGGACCTGCAGCATTCTGCATTGCTCCAGGTGGGCTCTTTCTTCCATTGATGCCAGGAAAACAAAGGATGGAAACACGGCGGGAAAAAAAAGTAGAAAAAAAAACAAAAAGAGAAATAGAGAATAAAACAACAGGAGACAAGATGACGATGCTTGATCTGCCAATGCTATCCTCGGAGCTCTAGAGCTGGGCGGAGTTCTTCTAAAGTTCGAAGGGCAATGCACGGACTCGGGGGGCGATTGGGGACTCTCAGGGCTCCTAGAGTCCTGATCCTTCCTGCAGAATGACGTCTGAGAGAATATATTTACACATGACCGTCCGAGTTGTTGAGTCTCGAAATAGTTGATATACGGAAATATCAGTAGATATAGACTTTTTTCACCTGATTTTTCGGGGAACTGATCGAGGCCTATGAGACTCTAGCCACACTGCCAAGCCCCCTCGGTCCCAACTAAAGCAAACAGCACAGCCAGATCAAACGGCACAACAAAATGATACCTCAGATCTACTTAAGTATCGTATGTAAAACCATGCATGATGTGGCTAGATCAATCACCTGATCGCCCAACTCGATTAGTTTCAGAATTTTATTTTTGTTCGATTGTGGCGTTGGGTCCCGGATCTCGTGCTCCGTACAGCCGCAGATGTCGTTACTTTATTGATCTATTATTTTTTTTTCACATTTTTCCCAGATCGTTTTGTTTATGTATTTTTGACTGCTTGCTATTTTGTATTTGCCCTAGCCAGTACTTAAGTACGGAATCTATTTTTCAATGCTCGACGCTTGATATATCTAATGCCAAGAATCAGGTCTACGTATTCGGTTGAGTGTTAATATTGCTGCCTATACCTATATTACTATGATAGTAAGAAGGATAATTCCTATGATGAAAGAATGGTCCCTAAAGTTTGGGACCTGCACATGCTGGACGTTCTTTGCAGTGCATCTTCACCATCAAATGCGGCCCAGGAGTTTGACACCTCGAACTATATATCCATATCGGGTTGGCCTGTACTTTTGAAAGTTTCCACGGAACTTTAGAACGGCCAACCTTAATCATTCAGTGGCAAAGGACGGAAATCGGAGTATTGTGGATTGGAGCGGGTAGACCCGGAGGTTACCAACACAGCGGTCCCTTAGCCCTTGCCTTGGTGCTCCGGCAAGGGCGCAACGCGCGGATCTTGACTTGTGTTACTCGCGTGTCACAGGAAGTGCCAGGCACGAAACCAGAAAGAAGTCCTGAATTTCAGCGCACAGCTCCTGGCTGAGGTATAAAATGGGCCAAGGATACTTAACAGCCTATCGAAGTCGTCCGTCTCGCTACTCCTTACGCGATGCATAGCCAAACCCGACGTTCCGGAAAATTATTTGGAAGAAAAAGAGACTCCTCTTGGGCTGTGACCCATTGAAGCAGTACTGCGGTGCAGCAACACTGTGGCGCTTGCCTGACTTTTCAATCACAAAGGCAATTCAGCAGGAAGCTAATGAGTGAGATGAACCAGGCTACTGAGAAGGTCACAGTCCGGTTTGATCTCTTCGATACAGAAAAGAAAATTATTCTTCGAGCAATATTGCAGAAATCCAGCTCTGTTTAGTGAAAGCGTAGACGTCGTTATTGCCTGTGAAGATGGGGATCTAGATTCCTGGGTATTTTTGACAAGCTTCAATCCGCCTATGTACCTGTCTCTCTTACCACCAACGCAAGATACCTGAGCATGGTCGTTGTGATCTAGTAAATCATCTGGCGTTGTCGCAAACCCAAAGGATTTCTTCAATCGTAGCTGCCGTTTGTCAAATTGGTCTGGGTTAGCACTTGCCTGTATAGTTGTTCCTGCCAGCGAATATGAAGCCTTTTGTTGATTCTCTTCGCCTCGCCCCCTCTTCTCTTCTTTTCTTCTCCACCCTTATTGTATTTCTGCTTGGTACCAGAAATTGTCGACACTTATATTTTTGTTTGAAACCCCCCTGCCTCACTTTATATGTCGTACCCCGAGATGGGCGACAAGTAAGTAATATAAAGCTCACTTTAAAGGCACTGCTAACGTCTGACATAGCACGCGGACCGGCCGCGAAGGTCGGTCTCTCCCCCCCCCTTTTAGTTGCTGACACTGGTATAGGATTCTCCCCGCTGAAGAAGACCAGTGTTTTTTTTCATGGGCCCGAGTCGCCATCCTCAGGAGGCGACTCGGTAGACTCTCCGTCCTCCGACAACTTGGCTCGAAAAGTGGGTCAATTTACCGAGAATCTCGCCGCTCTTCACGATGACTTCGACAAGGGAAAGGCGGGTCCGAGCGAACCCGATGATCCCTCGAGTCCTCGTGAACCGGTAGATCTCGGAGAGGAGCTGGAGCACATTGAGAAGGCGGTTCGGCAACGTGAGTTCCTCCTTAGGTACGGTGACTACGCTGGTGTGGTGTGAAATTGCCTCCGGAAAATAGGGCGGCTCTCCTCCATTTCGTTGCCAAACTCCGTCGTCGAATTCGATGACGCCCTCGCGCGCGAGTCTCCCGACTCTGACTGGGACGATCAGCCCCAGGGTGACGGGGTTTGGGGTGATCTGACCGGTCTGGTTGCGGAACTCAACCGAGAGGACGGGATTCGGATCGATGTTGAGATGGCGCGGGAGGCAATCAGGGTGTATGCGCTGCGGAACGTACTCTGCCACGCCCCAAGAGATCGAGGTGCCAATAACGCGCGCATCCGAAAGGATGTGCGAGATCTCGACATCTTGGGAGCTGATGAGTCCATCCACAGTCGCGACGCCTTTAGGAGAATCGTCCAATCTTCCGGAGCCTTGAAGGCGTGGGTGACCACTGCCGACGAGTTTCAATTCCGCAACATCCGGCCGAACAACCTACAGAGGGAGGATCTCTTGCAAGAACTCGACAGAGGCTTGCACAAGGACCGACTGGAGCAGATGTACGGCAAAGACGGAGAGGCAAAACGGCTGAATCAACCCCGACCGGAACGGGCAGGATCAGATCCCTTGCCTTACGTGCCAACCGAGAGAACGATGTGACAGCTTCCTCGCCATCGATTCCTCCTGATAAATCCGCCCGTCTTAGCGCACTGTGACAGTGACACTGGCATTTCTATGCCCATCCGGGGGTGTAGGGTAAGTATCAGGTAGGTCCTGTTATGAGGGGTTTTGTTTTTCCTTTCCTTTCTGATCTGTTCGCCATTTATCTCGCCATTCATCCCCAGCGAAGAGCTCGCACCTCATCGTGGTGCTGGGGTCTAGTAATCCTGTATGGATGAAGCTAAGACGAGCTCATATGTATGTAATGAAAAAAGCACCATTTCATTCCATAGCCTATGACTATGTAGATTCCTCCAGGGCTCGAAGCATATACCCTTGTTCTGTAAAGGCCCTTCAAAATATGGTCGGTAGATGTAATGTGAAAGGGGAAAGCTGGTGTTGAGATACCCGGATGATGTAGCTAGTCTCGGATATCTTCTCTTTGCTCTCTCTCTCTCGAAAGCTCAACCCCCAGAGAAGAAAGCCGCTGGGTTAGGAAGCGCCAGTGACAGGTACATGCTCTGAGTGATTTGAGAAGCACTTGCTTGGGAATCCGGAATTTGTGGGCCCATGGACTGCGATTTCATATGAAGACCTTGGTTAAGTTCCAAGATTTCAGGTATCAGTCTTTGCCATACCTTTTTCATGTCGCTGTTGCTCAAGAATCTCAGTGGCTCTCAATGCGCTATAGAACCATCTCGGAATTTCCATGAATGGCCCCGTACGGAGGTCGTAAACGACATGGCCCCTTTCTTCTCCGCGGGCCCAGCAAGGTAATTTGTGCTGCGGGAATCTTTGGTGAAACCAATCCCGTGACACATCTTTTAGGTATGGTCCACGATTCCGGGGATGATATGTGCGAAAGGCAATATTCTTCCCATTCGGCGTGTTTTTCAAGGTGTCGACGATCTTGAGTGTGACCTCCAACAATTTTTTCGTGTCATCGGGGTCACACCAGCCCAATATCATGACCCTAATCGAAGGTGCACATCTCTCCATTCTGCTGAGTGGGAAGTTCCGTAGGAATTGAAGAGCATCTTCAAAACAAGAAAAATGAATTTGTTGATAGGTACCAAATTTCGGCACCACATCAGCGAAGAAAATCATTTCTTCTTCTTCTGTGTATAGCACGTCAAAACGTATTAGCCGCATGCGCTCACGATATAGGAGATGTGATGTCTCCTCATTGATGAATCGATTGCAAAACAGGATCGCCAACGGGTGAGGTGTAATGCGGTTGTATTTGGAATAAGTCAAGGGGGTTTTGAGGATACCACAACGAATAAGTTTGTTGTTGTGTTGCTTTTGGGTTTTTGTGAAAATGCCGTCAAAGAGATAGTTCCAGATTCGGAAGCGGAGCTCTGGTGGTAGCTTTGAAAATCCGCCGAGTTGGGCGAAAAGCGGAGATTTCGACTCCTCTCGGAGTTGATTTTCGTTCATTTTGCTTGGATATAGAAGGTTCTTGATTTGAAGTAGAAGAAGCTGTAGGATAAAGCGAGAAAGAGAAAAAGAAATTGAGATTGTACATCCACCTCGGGATAAGGGCCGACACCTGATTCTGATTGCGGACCACTGCAAAGGGGGTTTTAACACCTACCTAGGTACATCTTCCGTGTATATGACATAATTCCATTCTTGTTATCTAATTCGCGTTGTTAAAAATCAGTTCTCACCCATCGCTTTACTAAGCACGATCTGGAGTTCATAAGGCGCTGAAGCTCAAATTGGTTTACTGACATCTTCGATGCTATAGCACCAATCTCCTTATATGTCCTCCGTGTGTTGGTTCAAGCACATACGACCAGAGAGTGTGGAAAACATTAGCCGAAACATGAAATCATATCATTCAATCTATAGCAATCCAAATTTTTCTAATTCATCGCCCCTGGAGTGGACTTCAGGATATTCGCCCTATACAAACAATCACATCACTATGTCGTTGAAAGTTAGGTGTTCGTTTAAGGCCGCTCAAATGAGTCTCATCTTTGAGGCTATTCGCCCCTTGCAATCAATCACATCGCCACTTAAGTAAATTCGTGGACGCTGTAGGCACTCTTGAGCCCACCTAGATAAAAGCCCTGATATTAAGGCTTTTTGCCCCATAAAATGCGTTTACCATTGTGCTCTTGGGCGTTGGAGGTCTCAAGAGGCCCGCCAAGATGGATTCCTGGGCTCAGGATCATCTGTAAATGGAAAAGGGTACTTGCCAAGGTTTGCTGAGTAGAGGTGCTGTAAGAGCTTCTCCAATCTAATTCTATCTAATATTCTTGGTATTTGAGGTCCACGGGTAGCTGTTCAAAGATCAAGGTTCGGGTTTTAGTACAATTTTTGTATTTAGACATCAACACTAGAGTGTTAGACCCCAGTCCGCAAGGGTCTGCGCCTGTGTGGACTCGGAAAATAAACGGAACAGTAGCGACACTTGAGTAGTATTGTAGCTGAACTAATCGCCGAGGTGTGTACATCTCAGCTCCCTGTCTAAATACTGGAAGTGGGTCACGTCCCTCGCTGAGCGAGGCTGGGGTTTGACGCGTAGATCGCATTCCCTCTGGGGTATGCATGCCCATCCGCGCAAGTCCCAAAGACTTGCCGGAGTACATGATGCCAGGCCTTCTCAAAATGGCGGCCCTCACCTGGAGTCCCGATCCATGCACACGGTTTTATGCTTTCTTGAAGCTTAGTGCCGTCAGTTCTTCGCATCGTCGTCTAGCGCCTTATTGAATTCTTTCTGGTAGTCCTCTTGCGCCTTCCTCAGATCTTTCTGCAAGTCTTTCATGTCTTTCTGCAGATCCTTCATCTTGTGGTGAGAGGGACCCTGCTGCATGTGCTGGGAAACGCGGTTGATTTTGTCTTGAAGCTCTTCGACCTCCTCCTGCCTCTTCATGACAGACTTTTTATTGTGATGCAACTGATGCAGTGGATAGAATTGACTTGGCGGATAGGGGCCTTGCGGGGGATATTGTTGATATGGACCCCCCTGCGGATATGGTTGCTGAGGGAATTGCTGCGGGTAGGGGCCGCCATGTGGAGGGAAGCTCTGTTCATTTTGATGCTGGTGCTTCTTATAAACGTCTTGAGCGATAGAACCAGCAATAGCACCACCGATCGCTCCAAGGAAGCCATGGTTGGCCTTGTGGCCAGCAAAACCACCGACAGCACCACCAGCGAGGGCACCGGCAAAGCCACGCTCATCATCCTGGCCCTCACCAGGGGCGAGTTGTTGCTGTTGCCCATTATAGGGGTGAGGATACTGATTTTGAGGCTCTGTGTTGTGTTGCGGATATGATTGCTGATATTCTTGGGGGGCGCCCTGGGTGGGCGGAGGCCCAGAGTAGCCATACCCTTGTTGCGAGGGAGTTCCATAGTACTCTGCATTCATTGTTGCTGGTAGGGATCAAGAATATTCAAGGTGGAATGCTAAAGTGTTGACAAGTGACGGAAGCTTAATATTCCATCACACTCCGCCAGGGGGACAACCTTTAAATATTTAAATTCAAGAATCTCTAGCTCCAGCAACTCGATTTCCCTTTAAGGAAGACGATCCCACTCAGTTCTTGTTCGTCATTGGGCCACGTTTTGGCCCCAACGATCAATTCTCTACTTTTTGGCCCCCGTCTGGCTTGTCTTATCCATGGCTGTGTAAACTAGCCGCGATCTGACACGTGATGCGATGTGGTAAATAATGACTGACCAGAAGTTTTTATCTGCCAACTTGCGTACTCTGCACCATCACTTGTCCATTGAAGCCCCTAGCCGGTGAGGCGTCGATAGAGACGTTTCATAACCCACAAGTATACTGACCAGCAAGCTAAAGAGCCCGAATATATCAATATCAAATGCCAGAGCCACGCAAGGTAATAAGCTTGATACATAGACTGAACATAGGCCTTCTTCTCAATTCGAAGAGAGTGCAAATATCAACATGCTTCCGATTCAAGACCATTTATGACCACCGAGAGGAGAATTTGGCGCAACATCACAACTGGAGTGGGTCCAAATATTTTCGCGCGATAGCTTTCTCTCCATCCGGCCGCCTCGAGCAAGATTTTTGGTCCAAACTGAAGCCCCGATGCCATGCTCGCGAACATCAGCTCGCTACAGAACTTCTCGCTTGAAAGTATGTTGATGTCATTTCAAGGTTTGGTGAAGAGACGCATGCGACTGGCGGAACGGCGGGTGCGGGCCGTAACTCGTGGCTTGTGGCTCGTGGCAGTTGTGGTGCGGCTCTGGGAATGGAGGGGCCCTGGACCGTATGGCCAATTCGGGAGGACAAAATGCGTGTCCATGCACTCGGGGATACGCAGAAAAGGGCTCAATCCCGACGAGAGCGAGAAGAAGAGGTGAAATCGTAGTTTCTTGACTACCCTGTACATAGGCGACTAGACGGAACCTGTTTGGGAAAGGATGTTATTCCTTGCAACTATTCTTGAGAGAGCACGGCGACAGAAAGGAAGAGGAACCGAATGAATTGACTGACTAAAGAGAGAGAGGGGGGAAGGAGAGAAAGCCTATGGAAGGAGGGTTTTTTCTACAGCAAACGAGGGTTGGAACGAACACCCATCTCAACAACTATCGCAATCCTACAATTCAAGAACACCACAATAAAAAAACCAAAAACATACAACAGTGAGGATTCGCTGGTGGTCACCCACCCAACTACTAACTCACCGGCGTGTGGCTTAAGTACGGCTGAGCGGACGGGAAGCCCTGTTCTCCACACCCTGTGGTCGTATGTGCTGGGAATCGCATTTAAAGGAAATATATTGAAAATGTATTCAGAGGTCACCACTCACCATCAAGAGTGCATGCGATGTGCACATATAGACCAGCATTCACTAAAATATTCCATCTAAGGCGGGAAAGGGTCCTCACATAAGTAACGTGGTATTATACAAGTTAAGTGGAAACACAATCAAGCGCAGAAAAGAAAAAGCACATGAAAAAAGCTGATCATAGTCTACTAGGAAATGCCCTACTTGAACTTGGAATACTTTTTGACTAGGAGTAGTCCAAAGAAAAAAATTGAAGCTATACAGCAGGTAAATGTGACCATAGGCCTTCCTTTCGGTGTAGTATCTGATTCTCTCAAGAATAACTAATATAGAATCACAATTTCTGCCCGGCCTGCCTCTACAGGTAATAGAAAGCTACCACCCTCCCCCATATGGTCCCTAGTACCTACCAAGGGATCCTAGTTATCCGACAGGAGATGGACAAATATATCATGAGGCTCCATCGGTAGCCCGAAGTTGGCTATAGGATGGTTAGTTCAAGCCCGACTCAGGACTGGACAATTTCGGAGAACTCACGTCGATCAGAACGAGCATAGGCCCAAATTGTCGGGAGATGATCTGAGTCCGGTGTTGGCCGCGGTTCGGTAAGAAAAACATCTGCCACGATCACGTCCAGTATCAGCAGTCTGTAACAGTAGGTATCAGGCGCCAACAGGCCAAGAATAAAGGGGAAGAAAAAGGAGCTGACAATTATCACGCGGTAGCACTATCATCCTGGCTTCCCCCGCCAAACACTTGTAACCAAGCCGCACTCTGAATGTTAGCCGTGCGAGACGAGTACTGAAAAATATTCTGCGCCTTATTGTTGTTCCCCGCCAAACCATGAGATAGCGAGTCGGCTGGTTTTCGAGTGACAGGAACGCGTTGCGCAGCCTTAATGGTTCTCCTGGCCCGCTACTATAAAAGGAGGATTCATATTCACGAGATGGTGGTAAGCCCCTCGTGGGGGCCAGGAACCATGGAGACCCTCTATAGGTGACAGAGAGAGTAATTTCACAGTCCAATGTGGTGATCGGATTGCTATTGTTGAAACCCGTGAGGACATTGTCAACACATTGTGGGGGATTATTCGGATCGATGGGTAGATTGCATGCCTGTCTTGTTCCTAGAGGCGAGGTACTACAGACAATGGACAAGGGGAGTAGAAGGAAAAAAGTGGAAATCTTCATCGTCTCAACTCAGATGATATTCTCAGTCTTGTTTTCTTACTAGAGCTGGGATGTGGAAGAAAGGAAAGAGCAGAGGAAGATTCTTCAGATTGACCTGAACAATAGCGGATTTATATCTCTCTTAGCTCTCCTGCTGAATCTGCTTGTTCCTCTCAAGCGGGTCATTTGGTCGAATTCCCATGGTCATCAGGTGTAACGCTTGAGGCACTTGCATCATAAGCAGTGATCCAATCGCTGTACGTTGCCTTTTGGATTGAACCTGCTCTGCTTCTAAAGTTACTTCCTTGGCACGATCTGGACGCGTCGATTGGAATCAAGCTATGGAAGTTCTAAAGTTGGTAGCGAACAAAAATTAAGACCTAGATCTTCGAGACTTTACGATTCTGATCTACTCCATATCTTGTGCGGAGAGCCATTATAATGATCTTGTCAAGGCGCAGCCCGGGTTTGTTCGGCAAGGGTCTCGGCCTGGTGAGATTGAGTTTATTGATCTTACATTATGCAACATCAGTTCAGCTTGTGTCATTTCTGGAAGGCGGAGTTGTATGGTGAAATATCAGGATTTCCAGAATCTATGTCATGGTCGTTCTGTTACTTAAGTAGTACAGGGGATACCCCTGCACCGATAACCTCCTTATGGTCGGCTGCGATGATTTAAGGGAAGCAGGGAACGACAGTGGTTGGTTCTAATTCTCTCCAGCAAGTCGGGACGCGATGGAAATATATAATAAGTCTACCGAGGCCAAAGAGCATTTATAAATGGCCAGGATACCAAGAGCTCTGGAGCTATCTGGTTAGCTATTAGCTTGGAAAAGTTATGAAGCCGATATTGGAGGAGAGAAGTACGACGGGGAGTTGGCTTGTGATATTCAAGTTGCATTCAACTCGTTGACTGCTGACTCTTATATTATGATCTCACTATCGCTACTACTAAGTACCTTATCATTGTCACTGCTTTATTGTTGTCGCTGTCTTATCGTCGTTGTATAACAATAGATCGAAGAAAGTGGGTTTCAAGATTGTGAAGACTTAGCGGCAGTGAAGATTTTGAGATGTTGATTGACTGACTCAGTAGTAGTAAGAGTTTTGAAATAAAGAAAAAGTGGTTAAATTGATATAACAAGTAGATGGGGAGAGCTGAGAGATACAGAGTTGATAGGTCTCTAGATAAAATGGATAGTATTGTAAAATTACAGGGATGACCTAGATTTGTATGGGGTCTACATATTAGCGGTATACAAAGGGGTGTGGTAGGAATTGCCGGCATTAAAAATTATAGTTATGCTTGATTAAATCGAGTACTAACAGTCCTCCAGGTTGTCTCAAACGGCGCCTGAGAGGTTCCACCTGGAATTATCAGAGGGGCGGTATCTTTCGCTGGGACTTTTAGGTTGTCGTAGACGTGTGCTGAGAATTTCCACCAAATGGTTGGAGTACGGCACAGCCCTGGAGTTCCGAAGGAGCTGCAGAACCTGATCACAAATAGTTATTTTAGTGGCAACTTCGCCCACCCCATTATTATACAAGTATCTCCCCACGCGCGTGATTGCTGGCTACTGACCGACGATAGCCACAGGCAACTTTGACCACGCCTGCATGATCAAAATTCCCCAACGACCCGCACACTGTCACCGTGGGAGGCAGGTGCGGGACTGACAGAGGGAATGCAAAGGGGCCCCTGTGAGATGATCAGGATCAAAGAAATGAAACCGCAATATCTTTGCGCTCGAAAACGCACAGTCGAATTGATGACCCGGATGATACCGCTCGGAGCCTCCATCATCCCCATGCTAGTAAGCCCCACACACTTTCTCTGGCAAATCACTGAACAGCCGACTTGGGACCTGGAATGTGCACGTTGGCAATCAAACAGACGGACTTGCGAAGATCGAAGCCTGCCATAGAGGACACCGAGCGGTTATCGCGGAACGAACCGCTGTTAAGCATCTCGCTGCTGGGCTCAGGTGGCTCGAACATACGAGCAGGGAACTTGTCGCGCAGCGTGAAGCCAGCAAACTGCTGGCGCAGACCACGGAGCGACAATGCAATATGCGTCGGCAGTCCCTTCTGACTAGCGATCGCATCTAACACGCGCGCAATGTCAGTCTCAAAGACTTCGCTCTTGCGCTCTTGGACCCAGGTGTACCGAGCAGACTTGGCGGCCCAGTCCCACTCGACACGCACGCCCGTCGGAACAGTAGTCGCGCCACCAATCTTGACTAGCGCTTCGGGCGCATATGGGCTCAGCCGCAGCAGAGCTGTCTCTGCGTCGACGTAGGGAGCGCTCACGTACGGAATGTTGACAGGCGGGCTGTTGAGCGAGGCCCGTTTGGAGTCGCGTTTGGAGTCGGTTCTGCTGATAGTGGTGCTTTGGCGAGGATTGGGTGGGCTGATGACCGATACGGGATCCACGGGTTGGGTGTTTGCGCGAACCAGGGCAATGGCTGCCAGCGTTCTGTAGGCCTGGCTCCAGTAGCTGCTTGCCCATCGGAGGCGATAGTATTCCTCGAGGGCAGACAATGCCTGCTCGGTCAGCGCGGCACCTCCAAACACGGCTCCCTGCACGGGGCGATCCAGGATCAAAAGGACGCGATTTGTGCCGCCGGGGTGTCTGTAGCGCGTGCAAGCTGGCATGCACGCGACGCGGGGATCTTCCACGCTGAAGCGCCAATCGTATGCGCCCGCTCCGCCCGGCACAAATAGTGATGCGAGCGCCAGCGCAGGCTCAAGCGGCATATCGCTTGGAATGTAAACAGGCAAATGGGATGGGTACCGTCTGATGGCTCGGGCTGTGTTTGCCAGCTCGGTATACTGGATATCCCAGTCCGGAGCGTTGGGGGCGGCGGAAGCGGTTGCGCCGGTCCTCACACTGAACAATGCCTGCACGATGCGAGTGGCCAGGCCCATGAGGGGGGCGCGCGATGCGGTAATTTCAGTGAGACCGACGACATGCATGATGCTGGACGCGAAGGAACCTTCGCGCCTGGCATCCTGGTCAGCCTGGCTCGTTGTGGTCGCGATGTCGCGCTCGGTTCGGTCCAGCAGGGCGCGGTCTTGGGCCACGTCGGTATCGTGATCGATGGCTATCAGAGGCCTGGCCTGCGCAATGGGTACGATGTCGATATGCTCAATTTTCATTGATGGTTTTGGGACGGTGGGTTTCAATGGCTTCTCATCATCTCTGATTTTTTTCCATGGTTTCTCCTCCGCAATGGGCACGACCACAACGTCTGATTCGGAGTTCGCAGTACTGGTGCTCTCTGCGCTCACAGGTTCGGACTGTACAGTGGACTTGATTGTGTCAAGCTTGCCGATAAGGCCATCCTGGCCATCGACGCTATCGGCAAGGGGCCGGGCAGCATCGGAAACGTGGGACATGGTGAACACGCACGAGGAAGTGTGACAAGGCAAAGCTGTAAAGGGGCATGTCGCGTCGCAACGATGAAATCTCGTTATACTGCATTTGGCAATTTGCGGGACTTACTGCTCAAGACTCATTGGCTTCCTGGATCTGGAACGGAATGCTGGACCATTGGTTCGACCGCAGTGTTTGCGGTACGGAGTGGATCTTAAGATTGAGATCGCGGCGCCGATCCATGGATGCGCAATTCTGGGATTCCACTTGAGCTTGCAGAACATTCCCATTGATCATCTGGTTCATCCGGGAATGTGCACAAGAGTACCCACTTGACCAGGTACATATAATCTACTCGTATGTATGTACTCAGAGTTGTGGAAAACGCGATGGTCGGTCACGCTCCGCTGAAGAATATCGGGATGTTGCTTGGCTGACGATGTGCGGCCGCGGACACTAGACTTCTTCAGGGAGGTGTAATCTCGGTTGAATCAAGATGAACCCATCCGTGCCCACTTTTATTCGTGTGATATCGTGTCGGGGAATCTACCGTACAATTTATACAAATCTGGTGGTTTGTTCAGTTCTAGCTCATTAACGACATTTCGGCATCAAAGGTAGGGAGTCAACGCTAGGATGATGGAATTTTTCTTTCTTCATACTGATCTCTACCAAAAAGTCCTTACAGGTGAGGGTTCTCCTCAATTGAAGAGTGACCGATACTTCCCAAGTGTATTGTTTGCAGGCAACGCATTGTCTGATCATGGCATCTGTGTTTGCGAGAATCAGGTCTATCTGTATGGCGTGGAGACCCATAGACTCCCGCCAAGCCCAAATTTGGGCCCGGCTTTGGGCGTAAATCCAGGCCCACGGTAGGCACAGGAACGATTTTTTAGGCTCAACCCAAGCCCGGCATCCCTCTCGTAAGCCCGTTCTCAGGTCTCGGCATTCATGAAACGACCGATTTATGCAACCGCTCAATCTTCTTTTTAAGCCTTATTGCGACTTGAGGATGCATCCTAGTTCCTTTTAAAGTTGTGATGTCTGAATTTTAAATATTTCTCAAAGACCTCTTTACTCGATCTAATCCACTTCTGAAGTTTATTTAACCTCGCTGTCTCGATCACGTGATCGCCCAAATGGGAAACATTGGCTGGTCCGAGATCAAATTATGCGTTTGCGGATGTTTTGAAACAAACCCATTTCGTTGGGATAAGCGGAGTAGAAGCAAGCTTGAGATATCCAAGACTGTTTTTTACGTGGGAAGCCTTTTGCCCCTTTCTGCTCTCTGTCCTTGTTTACTTCATTACTGGACACCATTCCGAATAGCATCTCTTTTGCGTGGACTCTGCCTCCTCTCATATACTAAATTAGATAAAGTATGAGAATAGGGATCGGAAAGGAAAGGGAAACAAGTGAATTGAAGGGAAATAGGGCAAATACATAAACGTCAGCTGAAAATATGGCACATGTCTAAGTAGCATGTGCCCACAAATCCAATCCATCCTCCAGGTTGCTGATATCCAAATCCATTCTCTGATTTTAGAAAACAAAAAAAAAAAAAAAAAAAAAAAAAAAACAAAAAAAAAAAAAACAAAAAAAAAAAAAAAAAAAAAAAAAAAAAAAAAAAAAAAAAAAAAAAAAAAAAAAAAAAAAA